>JAODAL010015170.1:0-84846 GCA_025379985.1 Phyllomedusa bahiana | reverse complement strand
TTTTTAAAAAATTCGCTAACACTACTAAAAAATGACTTCTCAGCCACTGTTAAAAATTGTGGGGGAAAAAAAGCCCTTAAAAGCCAATTTTTTTCAAAGGACCTGATTATAGCTATATCCCAAGAAACATGACCCAAAAAAAATTATAACTTTGATTCTCAGCCACTATTAAAAATTGTGATGGGGAAAATTTCCACTTAGAAGCCACATTTCTTTTCCCAAAAGGCCCATGATTATAGCTGTATCTACAGCAACATGACCTAAAACCCCATTGACAATGCGAAAAAACTTCTAAAGTAAAGAGGAAAATGGAATGGTGTTGTCATAAAACCCTTGCTGTTTTTTACAGTCTCCTCACAGAAAAACCAGAAAAATGAACTTTTTGGGAACGAGAATAAAATTGCAGTAAGAAATTTATCTTTTTAAAAAAAAATTTCAAGAGGACCATTTCTGTTTAAAGAGGAAGTAAAGAAACCCGGCAACAAATGGGTGACCTCGGCAATTGGGGCCACAACATAAACAGAGACCATGCCTGATCATTTATAAAAGCAATCGACCCCAATTATCTGGGGAAACCCGGATTCTTTCTTGAATGATCCTCCAGCGTGCTAAAGGGTCCCTAAATATGACGCTGGCCGGGCAGGAAACACCTCTATGGGTGGCGAGCGGTTCGGGCCTTTGTCCTTTTTTGGATACCAGAATCTTTTGGGGTCCGGAACACACCCAAAAAACTTCGGTGTTGAGATGCTATCGTGCCCCATGATTTTAAACTGGTCTCGTGTGTTGTATGCATGCTCTGCATTGCATGCTTTTGGTGGGGTGGTAAAAAAGATTCCCAGAGGTCCCCCATGGCTTCTGCCACCTTGCTGCTCTGCCGCTACACTGCTTGGCACTTACTGCTGTCACGTCGTGATTTTGTTCCACCGTGACTTTTGAAAAACAGAAGCAGACGCAACAGATTTTCCCTTTGATCAATCAGCAAGGTCTCCATTCCTGCATTTTACTCTTTTTTTTGGGTGGGTGGAAGAAAGTGCTGAGTTTTTTTTTGTCCGGGGATCCAGGGGGGGGGGCCCCCCAGTAACTGTTGTTCATTTTTTCCCCTTAATCGGGATATTTTGGGAGGAAATGGAGCACCAAAAGACTCATGTGAGGGGGAGCTTGATTTCCCAAGCCTCTGGGTCGAGGGGCATAGCAAATGATTTTCTCATTTTCCTCCTCCGCCTAAAATTCGCAACCCTTTTTCCAAGGCAGGGACGTCGGTAACGTCGGTTGGGAATCCTCCTCCTCCTCCTCCTACGTTTCCCCTCCGACACGGGCCCGATTTCCTCAGATGATGCCCCCCGGAGCTGATGCCCCGCCTTGCACTAGCCTGGACCCCGAACCACTGCCAAAATGAAGACCAAAAATTGAAAAACTGTGGGTTTGTGGATTCGACGGGAGAAAAGGTCCGTGTCCCTCTGTGCCCACTCCCCTCCTTTGCGGGCGGGCCCTGATTTTAAAGGTGCCAACGATCGTTCAGAACTAAGATCCCCACAATGTCTGTGACAAGGGCTTTGTCCGCACTGACCTTTTTGGTGGCTTCTTCAAAATGGCAAGGTGGGGGAGCTCCCCCACCTCCCCACTCTCGGGGGCCCAAAACCCCCCGAGGCCCGCCCCGCTGCTTTTCAGGCCAGTGCCCTTTCGTACAGCGTAAGGCATTCCCTGCTGCCACAATCGCTGGGCATGGGGAGGGGGGAATTCCGGTGTTCCCACGTCAAAAATTTAAACGGGGACGGGGGGGCTGGGGCTGTGCGAAAACCAGCCGGGGGGGCGAAGCGGGGGTGCAAACGGGGGAAGTGCAAATCAACCTCGACCTTTCCCTCAGGGGTGGTCCGCCCCGGGTAGCCTTTAAAAATTTTCTGGACGCGAGGTTCATAATGTGCAGGCAAGGGATGTGCCCCTACCGTTTAAGGGGGCCAGCAGATTTCGCCCTTATCGCCACCCCCTTTGCCTGGCCCAAGGTTCTTGTCACCCACCAGCGCTCGTCTCGTTGCGGAAGCCGTCCACAGCTCCTGCCCTGTGTTGGACGGTCCCCAAAACAGATTAATTTCAACCGGCCTGGTTTCTCGGGCAGTGATCCACCAGGGGACCTTGGGGGGAAAACCCCTGCACCTCCCTGCGGTTTTTGAAGAGTGTGCGCCGGCTGAGACCACCGTCCCACCAGAGAAAAATCACCCACCCTCCCCCAGTAGTGTCACAAAGATATGCGGCCTTGGGCCCGTGCTTATATCCATTGTCGGTGGTAAATTGGACTTTTCCGGACACAGGCAGAAAAACGCGTTTGAAATTTTGTGAAAGTGGGGCCAGGCCCCCGGTTTTTTCGGGCAAGGAAAATGCCTGCCGGTCTGGTATTGGGGGCGAAAAGGGGCCAGACGTGGCGGAACCCTCTGTTCCCCCAGCGAAAAGGCAACATTTCAAGGCCAAAAGGGCAATGCCGACTTTCGGGCTTTTGGCTTTGGGATGTTTGGGTTTAAAGTGTTTTTTTGCCCCAAACCGGGAAGACAAAGGCTGGTGCTAGACTGGCCATGACGGATGCAGGTCTTTAAAAACTGGGGAAGGAGGTGTAAGGGGGTTCGGGTGCTTTTGGTGGTACTCGGGCAAGTGGAGGTGGCAAGAGGTGACCCCTGACAGACCTGAGAGACATGGGCGCGAGGGAAAGCTTGGTGGGGGGGAGGAGGGGGAGCGAGGGGTGCAGTGGTTGGAAGCCCGGCGTGGGCTGGCCTTTTTTTGGGCCCAAATGTTGCCCCCATTTCAAAACGCATTGCTGCAAGTGACGCTGTTGGGGTGGTTAAAACCAGATTCTTGCCTTATTATGCGTTTTTGGCAAAGGTTGCTATGACATACGGATTGAACAGAGGGTTGTCAAAAAAGGCCCAGGTTGAGAGGTCCTGGGCCTTTTTTCGGGGATAAGCGAGGGGCGGGGTTTTCCGCTGACCTGGGTGGCGGAATCAATCAACGCTGCGACCCCCCTCTCCCTTTTTTTAGGCGGGCCCCTACTGGGGCCCTACCCCCTTTGTCTTTTCCCCGTCCCTGAGCAGCCTCGCAAGCAAATTCTGCTGAAAAGGGCCCCCGTTGGGGTCCGCAAGGTCACATATCTCAAAAACAGGTGACTTGGCGTCCGAAATTTTGCATCCAGGATGCGGTACAAGCAAGAGCACGCAAGGCATTTCCGAACGCCAGGATTTTTGCCCGTTTAACCGGCTTTCCTTTTTTCCTTGATGGCATCAGAATGGCGTCAGAGCAACCAAAAAAATCCTCTTTGGCCCCTTGCTCTTTGGAAATGCCTTCTGACCCCCGACCGCAAATTTTGTCCAAAAAAGGTCTTTAGAAAATGGATTATCCCCGTGGTGGGTAACGAGTTGACTTTTTGGGGTCCTTGCTTCAGTTGGAGGAGTGATGATGCTGTTTAGACATTTTGGCCGTGACTGGAGGACGAGGAGATAAGACTGCTGGGTAAGGGTTTCATTAACCACTGAAGAACAATTGGGGGCCTGTTCGTTACTGGATTACAGGGCCCTGACCCCGGATGACGGCCTGACGGTCCCGAACCGACAATCCATGCTTTTCTGTTGTCGCCGCACTGGAAGGAACCCCTTCCTCGTACCTACTCCCTGTCCTACCCCCCCCTTTCTCGCTTACCACGCATTTTGCTCCATGTTCAGAAAGATTAAAAATTTTAGGGGTAGGGAAAGTTTTGGAAGTTCTTATTAAAAGACGGGGAAAACACAGTTTTTAAATCCTCAAAAAAAAAAACAAAAATTTTGTATTGAAATGTAAGTGCAAAGGTGCCTCTATAACAAAGCGGCCTGCCCAAAAAGGAAAAAAACACCTATTTAAATGTATAAAAGGGTAATAAAAACCCCTACTTTTTTTAATAAAAAAACACCTGTGGTGCAACAAAATTGTGTATTTAAATGTAATGCAAGGTGCCTCTATCAACCAAAAGCTGGCCTGCCCAAAAATGAAAAAAACCTATCTTAATGTATAGCATAATAAAGGGGTTTTTTTTCACCTAAAAAAAAACCTGTGGTGGGCGACAAATTTTTGTATTGAAATGTAAGGCAAAAGGGGCCCTTTTTCAACAAACGGCCGCCAAAAGTGAAAAAAACCCAACTGAAATGTATACGGATAATAAAAGGTATTTTTTGCACATAAAAATACACCTGATTTGCGACAAAATTGCTGTATTTAAATGTAAGTGCAAGGGGCCTCTATCAACAAAAGCTGGCCGCCCCAAAAGGAAAAAACCCTTTTGAAATGTATACCATAATAAAAGGTATTTTTTGCACCGAAACACCTGCGGTGACGAAAAATTGCTGTATTTTAAATGTAAGTGAAGGTGCCTTATCAACAAACTGGCCTGCCCAAAAGTGAAAAAAAAAAAACCCATCTGAAATTATACGGATATTAAAAAGGTATTTTTTTTCACCTAAATTTCACCCGGGTGATGACAAAATTGTGTATTGAAATTTAGTGCAAGGGGCCCCTTTATCTTTTCTTTTTTGATATTTACAATTTTACACTTGTTGGGATCCAATAATTATTCCCTTTTTTTGTTTTCAACAATTGCAGATGCACGTCTCAGCATCCATTCTGGGTAACCCCCGACATGTCAGCCTCTGACAGATTTGTTTATGTTCATACAAAAAATCCTTTTTATCGCTACAGTTTCTTTTGACCCTAATCTCTCCTACTGGAATGGACTTATGAGTGTGTTTAGGATGAAAACTTCTCGAATGTAATATAGTATTACCTGCTGTATTTTTGTGATATGTTTTAGAAATGACAGGTCATCCTACTGTACAGATAAGTGTTAAGTCCAAAAATTGTATAGTTTCAACATTTGCATTATGGGTGAAATGCAGATTGAAAACATTATTATTGAGGAAAAATAAAAACAGAGGTACGGCAGACACATATGAGGTCATCGATGTATCTGCCGTAACAATGAATGTGAACAACAAAAGGGTTGTCCAGGGAGAAGATATAAATGTGTTCTCACCATGCCATGACCAAATTGGCCACAAATGTGGAGAACTTGGCCCCCATAAACACACCCCTAATTTGCAGATAAATTGTTTGATCAAACGCAAAGAAATTGTGGGGGCTGAGAAATCCGAAGAAATAACAAACTTGTAAAACCACAAGAAAAAACCATAAGATGAAATTTTAAGCTGCAATGCTACCCTGGGCCTGGGGTGGTTAAAGGTTAAAACACTTTAAAAACACATGTTAGCCAGACCATATCTTTTTCCCAAATTGACGTAGGCTATTAAGGACCTCTCTTGTGTCTTGAAGATAACCCGGGCATCTAGTCACTAAAGGTTGTAGGACATTATTTAGCTACTGGCATAGTCTCTCAAAGAGATAGCCCTGCCGAGACAACGGTCTCATAGGGGTTTTTTTTTCCTTTTTTCCCTTTTTTTTTTTTTTTGGGGTTTTAAACCCCCCCCCGGGTTTTAATTTTTTTTTTTTTTTTTAAAAAAAAATTTTTTTTCCCCAAAAAAAAAACCCCCAAATTAATTTTTTTTTGGGGTTTAAAAAAATTTTTTTTTGGGTTTTTTTAAAAAATTTTTTTTTAAAATTTTAAAAAAAATTTTTTTAAAAAAATTTTTTTAAAAAAATTTTTTTTGGGAAAAATTTTTTTTTTAATTTTTTTAAAAAAAAAGTTTTTTAAAAAGGGGGGGGAAAAAATTTTTTTGGGGGGGTTTTAAAAAAAAAAAAAATTTTTTTTGGGGGAAAAAAAATTTTTTTTCCCCAAAAAAAATTTTGGGTTTTTCCCCTTTTAAAAAATTTTTTGGGGAAAAATTTTTTTTGGAATTTTTCAAAAAAAAAAAAAAAAATTTTTTGGGAAAAAAAATTTTTTTTTTTTTAAAAACCCCCCCCCGGGGGGTTTTAAAAAAAAAAACCCCCCCCTTTTTTTTTAAAATTTTTAAAGGGTTTCTTTTTTTTTGGGGGTTTTTAAAAAAGGGTTTTTTTTTTTTTTGGGGGAAAAATTTTTTTTAAAAAAAACCCCCAAAAAAAATTTTTTTTTTTTTTTTTTTTGGGGAAAAAAAGGTTTTTTTTAAATTTTAAAAAGGTTTTTTTTGGTTTTTTGGGGGGAAAAAAAAAAAAACCCCCTTTTTTTAATTTTTTTTTTTTAAAAAAAGGGGGTTTTTATTTAAAGGGGGGAAAATTTTAATTAAAAAATTCAAAAATTTTTCCAAAAATTTTCAAAAAGGAAGGGGAAGGGGGGGGTTTTGGGGGGGGGGTTTTAAAAAAAATTTTGGGGAAAATTTTTTTTGGGGGGGGGGGCGGGGAAAAAAGGTAAAAAAAAAAAAGGGGGGGCTTTTTTTGGGGTTTTGGGAAAAAAAAAGGGGGGCCCCCTTTTCCCCCCAAGGGGGGAAAAAAATTTTTGGGGTTTAACCAAAAAAAAATTTTTTAAACCCCCTTTGGGGGGGGTCCCCCCCCTTTTTTCCCCCTTTCCCTTTTTTTTTTTTTTTGGGGGGGGGAAAAAAAAATTTTGGGGGAAAACAAAAAAAAAATTTTTTTTCCCAAAAAAATTTTTTTTTGGGGGGGGGAAAAAAAGGGGGAAAAATCCCCCCCCTTTTTCCCCCCAAAAAGGGAAAACCCCCCGGGGGAAAAGGGGGGTTTTTTTTTTGGGGGGAAAAAAAGGAAAATTTTTTTTTAAAAAAAAAAAAAGGGGGGGGTTTTTTTTTTTTGGGGGGAAAAAAAAAAGGGGGCCCCCCCAAAAAAATTTTTTTTTTGGGAACCCCCCCCCCCAAAAAAGGGGGGAATTTTTTTTTTTTGGGGGGGGGGGGGTTTTTTTTAAAAAAAAAGGTTTTAAAAATTTTTGGGGTTTTAATTTTTTTTTTTTTAAAAAAAAAATTTTTTTCCCAAAAACCCCTTTTTTTTTAATTTTTTTTCCCCTTTTTTTGGGAAAAATTTTTTTTTTTTGGTTTTTCCAAAAAAAACCCCCTTTTTTAAAAAAAATTTTTGGGTTTTTTTTTTAAAATTTTTTGGTTTTTTTTTTCCCCCTTTTGGGGCCCCCCCAATTTTTGGCCCTTTTTTTGGGTTTTTTTCCGGGTTAAATTCCCCTTTTTCCCAAACCCCCAAAAAAAAAATTTTTTCCCCCGGGGGGGGTTTTGGGGGTTTAAAAAAAAGGTTTTTCCCCCGGGGGGGGGTTTTTTTTTAAAAAACCCGGGGTTTTTAAAAGCCCTTTTTTTTTTTTTTTGTGGACCTTTTTCCCGGGGGGGCCCTTTTGGGTTTTTTTTTTAAAAAGGGGGTTTTTTAAAAAAAGATTTTTTTTGGGGGTTTTTTTAAAAAATTTTGTCAAAAAAGGGGGGGCCCCGGTCCACCAAAGGGCCCCCCCCCCAAAAAAAGGGGGGGAAAAAATTTCCCTTTAAATAAAAAAATTTCCCTTTAATTTAAAAAATTTCCCCGGGTTTAAATTTAAAATTTTCCCGGGTTTTTTGGGGGGGAAAAAAAAACCCCCCCCGGGGGGGGGGGGTTTTGGGGGGAAAAAGGGGGGGGAAAGGGGGGGGGGGGGCCCCCTTTTTTTTTTTTTAAAAGGGGGAAAAGGGGTTTGGAAAATTTTTGGTTTTTTTTTTCCCTTGGTTTTTGGGGATCATCAAAATCGTTTTAAAGGGCCCTTTTTCTGTTTAATAATTTCCAACCCCGTTAATATATTTATTCTTTTTCATTTCCCAATTTTTTCCCCCCGTTTTTTTTCCTTTTTAATTTCCCCCTGGTTAATTATTTTTTCCCGTTCAATCCCAAATTTTTCCCTGCTCATCAGTTCCTGGGCTGCCCGTTGTAACGACCTTTCTGTTAAAATTACCTGACCTTGAAAACTCCACCCCTGCCCTGGGCCCGTTGGCCTGACCCTTTTATACTTTTTTTTTTTTATTTTTTTTGGGTTTATACCTCGCTGCGCCCGGGCTGCCACCACAAAACTAGTCGCGCCCGGGGGGTAGCGAAACCCGGGTAGGACTCCCCCCGCAGAAAAACCAAACCGCCCCTTTGGGGGGGGCTCTGGTGGAAAAAACCGGGGCCCCACTTAGACCCCGCTCCCTGGCGTGGGGGGGCCCTAAACCCCCGCTTGCGGTGGTCCAAAAGGAGGGCCCCTAACGTGTCGTTAAAAAGGCTGAAGTTTAAAAGCCAAGTTTTCCCGGCCGGGTTTTTTTTGAATGGTTTTCAGAGTCCCCCACTTTTAAAAGGGAGGGATGCAGTACCCCCCAACCTTTGGGGGGCAGGTCAGCTTCTTTCACTTAGGAAATTTGGGTAGTGCATACTTTTGTCTCTTGGCAATTAAGTTCTCCCCGGGGGAACGGGCTGCTGGCAAAATTGAGTGCCGAGGAGCAGGAAAATATCTGGGCCCGGGAGTTTATATAAAAGGGCAGGGCGTTTGTCTTCGGGGAAAAGGTGGTGAAGCTTATGCCTGAAATGGGGGGTGCTAAAGCTGGGGGGGGACAGGATGGGGACAAAAACCAAAAATCTGAAACACGGGGGTTTTTAATTTTATTGGACCACCCCTTTTTTTCCAAATTTTAATTTTTTAAAAATTTCCAGGGCCTTTTTGGTTTCCAACTTTTTTTTAAAAAGGGGCCCTGGGGGGCATCTTTAATTTCTTTTTCTGGCCCCAAGATTTCTTTTTAAAAATATTTAGGGGGTTAATTTTTTTCCAAAAACCCCCTTCCCCCCATTTGGTGTTCCTCAATTTTTTTAAAAAAACCCTTTTTGGGGGGGGGCACCCCCCCCCCCCCCCCCCCCCCCCCCCCCCCCCCCCGGAAGGGGGAGAGTGATTTTTAACCAAACCCCCAAAAGCTTTTTCCGGGCCAACTGAAAAAAGGACCCCTTTTTTTAACCTCCCCCCCGCTGACCCCCGGTGAGCCCCAATTTTTGCCGCTATTTTCTGGGACCTTCAAAGGGGGTGGTTAAATCATGGGGCCCCTTTTTTTACTTCCAACCTCCACTGCTTTCAAAATGCTGCTCCCGGCCACAATACCGACTTACGGGATGCGCCAATGCCTGACACCCAAGCTTTCTGCCCCCTCTTCTCCCTATGATTTTTGTTTAAACCCCTTTTAAATGTTGGTTGGGTCAGTGTAGCACACATGGCTTTCAAAAAACCACCAGGGATGCTTTATTACACCCAACTTTACATCTCCGGCCCAAAACATTAACTCTTACTGTCCCAAGATTCCCCCGATTGGCTGTCGTCCAAAACCTCCTTTTTCTTTTTCTTAATGTAGAGATAAAAGGAATGTTCCAGGGCCGGGACAATGGGGTTTGTTGAGGGTTGGCCAAAATGGTAGGGCGCCCCCTTTATCCCAGGGAGGGAAAAGGGGGGACCCAAAGGGGGCATGGGGGGAACTGAAATTTTCCCGTTTGGGGGGGCCACTTTTTTGCCTTATTTTAAACTAGGGGACCAGTTAACCCTTTTTCCCCGCCCCGCCCCGCTTCTTCCCGGGTCCCAAAGTGGGGATTTGGTACATTTAAATTTTGTGTTTTCCTGTCACCCGCCGTTTCCCCCTCAAAAAGGGGGGTCGCTGTACAAAAACCTGACCGCTCTTTTAAAAAAACCCCAAAATTGAATTTCCTCTCCAAATATTTTTTCTGCTTCTGAAGCAAGCGGGATGTCTTTCCCCAACCCTCTTTGCTTTCCCCCACTGTCCTCAAAATTTTGTCCCCACTGGTTTTTTGGGGGGCAGAGGGGCCCCAAACACATAGTGTTCTCTGGCTGTGGGGAAACGAAAAAGGGACCGAGGTTGGGTTTTTCGGGCAGGTGTGAGCCCCTACCTGCTCCGGGGCCATACCAACTAGGGGTTGTGGTTTTGACAAAACCCCCCCGACTTTTTGGCTGGGGTTGGGCAGATGTCATCGGGGAAAATGTATGAAAAAAGTGTGTGGTTTAAAAACATGGGCCCGGGAGATGACCCCCGGTTTTTGTGGCCTCCCCGGGGGGACTCCTGCGTGAAAAGTTTTCCTTACTGTGCTCCGATCTGTGGCCCGGGTCCGGGGAACCCACTTTCTGTGTTCTTTGAGCTTAGGGAGGAAACTTAGCCCCAGCTTTTTTTTTTTCCAGCTGGTTCTGCCCCTGGACTTTATAAAGGGTGGGATTTCCCCCTTCTGGTTTTTTTTTGGGCAAATTTTGCCCCCGTAAGTGCCCAGGGAATTAAAAAGGGGAAACGATTTTTAAAGAGCGGGGGGGCAGTCCTGTGGTGTCAACTAAAAAAAACAGGCATTGTAGGGGGACCAAAAAACCCAAACTCCCTTGCATATTTAAGCATGGCCCCCAACGTTCTACGCCCCCTACAGGCTCTGTGCAGCCTTTAAAATTTGCTGTTTTTTAACACCCAAATTTTTCCCGGGAAGGGCATTCGGACCAAAACAATTCGGGGGAAAATCGGCGAATCGAATTTTTTTTGAAAAATTTGCCCCCTCTTAATTATAAACAATTTGAAAGGTTTTAGGGAAAATTGTAACATTGGATACATTGTGTCTCTTTTTAATTTCTATTCCTGCATCTCTGGTTTGCTCTGAATTGGCAGGACGTGAGTTTTTTCCAGTACCCGGGACGCGCTCCTTTCGGCTTTCTGCGCATGCCGTTTTGTCACTTCCGCTCTGGTGCTCGGCATTCCGGAAGCCTTAGGAGCGCGGTCTCGTACTGCCGAGTTCAGCTACCAGGTGAGTGGGGTTTTTAATTTTTGTGTTTGGATTTAAAAAAGATGGAAAAGTGTAGGTTTGGGGATGCTATGAAAAAAGGATATTTTTGGGCCCCAAAAAAGCGGTTTAAATCTATTTTTTTGCTTTTGGGAACCCAAATTTTTTGGAAGCACATACATCTTTTATGGATCATTAATAAACTTAATTAAGTTTTAACTCATTTTTTACTTCTGGTGGGAATCGCTGTGTCAACAGTTTTTGGAAACTGCAAATTTTATAGTTAAAAAGCCTCCCAAATTTTTAAATTGAGTAATTTAAAACAAGATGTAGGGATTTTGTGGGGATTTAAACATAAACAATGCCAACATCTGATTCTTTCAGAGGTTCAAGTTTATAGTCAAGTTGGCTTTCAAAACAATGTCAAAGCCCTTGTTTGGCCCGCAAAGGGTGATCAATGACCTGTTAATTTTTTTTAAGGGCATTTTAAGAAAAATTTTTTTCCCAAAAACACCCGAAAGGGTTTGCTTTTTGATTTTGTATTTACGACCTGTTTCTAACCTTGCCAAGTCCTTGGCAAAATTGGAAAAAAAGGGGGCCCCCAAAGTAAAATTAAATTTTCTTTGAAAAAAAAACTACATACTCCCCAGCTTTTAAAGCGGAAATTTATTTAAAGCAAAGGTGGAGCTCATGGTTGCATGTTGGCACTGTAGTTTACTCTTATACACAGGTAGATGAGTCCTCTTCCATTTCTAATTTAGTCTAATGATGCAGAAAAAAACATTCCATTTTATTTTCAAGATTATGTAAGTCTGTATGAGAAGACAGACGTACAGTCAATTAAGGGTCAGCTAAGTTGATATCTGTAATGGTAACCACTAAGTTTATGTTAGATTCTATTGCGATAGAGTGGTAATTTGGCATCTCATTGTTATCTGTCACAAACATAGGGAGAGATGTATGAAAACTGTCTAGGTTGAAGACTTTCTTTGTTGTCTACAGCAACCATTTCATTTTTTCAGAACACTATATGTAATGAAAGAGGAGCTTTGATTGGTTGCTATAGAAAGAAAGAAAAGAAAGAAAAGAAAGTCTTACAACTAGATGGTTTTCATACATGAAGCCCATAATGTTACCAAAAGTAAAAGCAAAACCAAAATAATTATAAAAAAATATATCCATTATTGTAAGAATATCTAGTAAGTGGTACATTTCACCTCGGTGCTAGATTTAAATCTTATCCTGCTCATTACTTCTCTATAGTGTCCTTCATGTTGTTGCTGTTTCTGAGGGTGTGCTATAGAGATACATGAAGCAGGATCCCATCTTCTTTATAAGCGGTGTATGGAAGACATTATAGCATTCAGTTTCCACCCACTAGTCAGCTGAGAGGGGAAAACTGGTGAAAAATTCCAGATACAAGTTCTATAATGGCCAGAAATAGTCTTTTTATACACACACACGACAGCTTATCCTGAAACGGTTTATTAAGGGGAAATGGCTAAGGTTAAATGATATGTCGGGATATGCTTTTTCGACATTTTATATTAATAAAAGATATCTGACGATTCAAGTGACAAAATAAAGACTTGCATTGCCATTCTGGGACCCGGACCTACAAGTCAATGGTGGCATGTCCTAGAGATATCATCAATGTCTGTAATGAGACAACTCCTTTAAGTATATGTTTGTTTTGATCATTTAAATTTTTAAAAGAAAAAAATTGGATTTAACATAACTGCAAACATTAGAAATATAACTTTATTTTCCAATCTCACTTCTGATTTGAATATCATATTTATGGAATGTAGCCTATATTTCTGATTAGCAGATATTCTACCTTTAGCAAACAAAGGTAGCAACTGAAAAAGTCATGATGGTTGTCAAATGTGTATGGAAGAAAGAAGATAAATACCTGCTATTTTCATAGCTCCCTTACACTTTAGTAGAGATGGCAGAAAAGTAAAATCTGGTAAGCGCATCCATTTTGAAGGATAAACGTAGAGGTGCACACTGACTTTTTAATCTGATCAGGTTTATAGCTGGAATCTTCTATCCCTGAAATGTGGAGGTCTGAAAAGACACCAAGGGCGACATGTATGAATCTCGCCACATCGGGGCGCACCTTTCTGCTGGTTTTCCGGCAAAATCTGCGCCTGATTTATGTCGGCGCCGAGGCGCGCTCATACATCCTATGTAAAGTCCGCCGCACCTCGCCAGTGCGGGACTAAGGCGCAGTGCGGCGCTGTGCCGATGATTCGCCGCCCGAGTTAGTGCACTCATACATGCGGGCAAAAGTCCACTGCGCCTCGCCAGTGTGGGGGGTGCAGTGCGGGGACTGAGGGACTGAGGCTGGTTTATGGCGACCAATCAGAAGAGCTTAAACAATTTGAATTACTGTATTTCCCGGCAATTCTCTCTATTGCAATTCCCGATGTAGCGCCGGTCTCGGCGACAAACGCGTTGTTCGGGATTGAATTGATGTATGTTTATAGAATGTTTGAGCTCTTTTTCCGAGGATATTTTACAACTAATAAAAATGTTTTTTTTATTCATTCTCCATGCCGCACGGCGCTGAGAGCCGAGATTGCATTGCGCCCATCTCTCCATAGGCTACAATGGGAGAAGTAGCTCGCGCTCTGATTGGCTGAGATAAGCAAGCCACCGCTAGCTCAGCCAATCAGCTCTTTTCAGCATTTTTACTGTATTTTGAACTGTCCCGCCTTTGATTTTGATTGGTTGAAACTTCTCCATAGACTATAATGGGTCCCTGTCGCTCCTATTCTGATTGGCCGATATAGCCAAGCCCCCACTAGTTAAGCCAATCAGCTCTTTTCAGCATTTTTACTGTATTTTGAACTGTCCCGTCTTTGATTTTGATTGGTTGAAACTTCTCCATAGACTATAATGGGTCCCTGTTGCTCCTATTCTGATTGGCCGAGATAGCCATGCCCCCGCTAGCTCAGCCAATCAGCTCTTTTCTGCATTTTTACTGTATTTTGAACTGTCCCACCTTTAATTCTGATTGGTCAATAGTTCTCCATAGGTTTTAATGGTTCACTGTTGCTCCTATTCTGATTGGCCGGTTTCTGCCGACCAATGAGAATAGCTTTCAGAATTTAAATTACTGTATTTCCTGGCAATTTCCAATATCCTAATTCCTGATGTTGCGCCGTTCTAGATTTTTGGAAAGGGATTTTTTTTTTTATTATTTTTTAGTTTTGAGGTTTGAGCTTTTTTCTGACAATGTTTTCCGCCTTTATAAAGGCGATTTTTTTGGAATCATAATCCATGCTGCACGGAGCAGAGCGCCGAGATTTCTCTTGCGATCTTCTGTATGCTTCCTCGCATGTTCCGTTCTTGCTTCACTTCGCCGCCGCCGGAGCATTTAGACCAAAATAAACTAGGTCTGACTGTCGGAGCTGCCGAGCGCTGCATTGCGCCGCGCTTTGGCGAGCCGCCATCGTACATGCCTCGGGGTTTTCGAGCGTGCCGCGTCCCGCCCCGGAACGCCTACACCGCGCCCACACCGCGCCCATTGCCCGCCCCTTCATGCGGGGCGCAGCTGAAAGTGGCGAACGCTGCGCCTAACACTGCATCCCTGCGTCCGACAGGGGGATTCGGGCCGGGAGGCGCAGTTTACTCCAAAAAACAGGCGAAAAGCCCGTTCATACATGTCGCCCCAAGAGAGGTAGCATGTAGCATAGGTTCCCCTGAATTGGGGTAAACTTGCTGCTGTAGGTGGGCATTTACAGTTTTGATCAAAAGTGTACACTAAGAACCTCAAAATTTTTTCATACATTCCACAGTAGCAGAAATGCTGTCCCAAAAAAATTCTTATGCCCTTTTTGATTGTTTTTAGTGCCTATAGGGTGCTGCTGATATTATGTTGTGTTTGCTTAGTAGAAATGGCAACACAGTCACCTGTAAACCAAGTTCTCTTCCTTAAATGTGTCTGCTATAAGTTGTCAGGGCTTTCTAAATCGGTTAAGGAGACCCCTGCTCTTCTGCTATGTTTAAGTTTCAGATGTGTAGTTTATGGTATTAATTCAATATTTCAGTGTCTATAAACTAGGTGAAACAGTGCTTATTATTTGTGTGGACAAGTTAGACCACTTAATCTGTGTGTCACTTCCTATTTAATTTTTCTCAGGATATACCCAAAGGTAAAAATTGTCGTAGAGCTGATTTTATGCATAATTTCTAAGCTGCTGACATAAAATTGAATCGTGTGACCAGATAGACCCTTTGAAGTCATTTGTGGAATATATGTTTTTCAGATTTGATAACGTCTCGTTTCTTCTAATAAAAATTCAAGAATTTCTGATCTTGCAGCAACAGAGTTTTTTGATGATGCAGTATGCCTAGTTTAGCAATATATTTATCAAAGGCAGCATGTATCAGTTGACATCTTCTTGAACTTGAACATTGCATGTTTGTGACAGTAAGGATAAGAATGAATATTTAATGTCAATTCAGAATAAATTCACCTCAAGTCCTGTATTACTATGTTAGCATTAGGCTTGAAATGTAAGCATTTTATATTTACTGAGATAGAAACATAACATACTGTTCAGAGCTCTGTCACTTTAGTATCACACAGGAATATCATACTCAATTTAAATGCATTAGAACTTATTATCGTGTAGATGATGTAGAATTGAGCACAATGGAAATGCAAGTCTTTGCTTTTTCACTTAAAAAAAATCTATACTCACCTTCCTCGTTCCCACATTGGGTCTCCTCAGTCTTCTGTTTACTTTCTTCACCTTCCAAACAGAATGTAACCACTGCATGCACTGATTGGCTGCACTGGTCACCTATGTTGCTTTGTGTATTGCTAGTTTCTAATAAGCATAGATCCTACTATCTGCTTTATATGAGCCTTGTTATGTTTTTAGAAGCAAGCATTGGTAGAATATGTGCAGTTGCCACCTCCCTATTGCTCTGTAAAACTGAATAAGATGGCTTTCAGGCATGTAGCTGTATCCTTATCTGTGACAGTGTACTTGCATCAAGGTACTATTCTAAATGCACCCCAAATGTAAGTGTCCTTGACACCAGTGTCAGACTGGGGTGTCTAGGGCCCACAGGTGGAGTTGATTCTAGAGGCCCACTAGTTGTGCTGTTTCTGGGCCCGTCAGTGGAGTTTATTCGGGAGCCCACTCTACAGCTACTGTAAATAACTATACATGCCTCCTATACCTCTTGTTTTTTGCCTCTCTTTCTCTGCTTTTCTGCCTCTTTCAAGGATGTATATGAAGTAAAAAAACAACTCCAGGTCTACCATGCCCAGGGGTCCATCAAGGGTTTCCTCTATTCCCCTGTGGGCCAGACAGAGTCAGCTTGACACTCAACACTGTTTTCACTGTATCCCTGACTCAGATGGGCCTGCCCTAGTTGTGGCTTTTTGTTACAACCTAAGATAAGCTGTGACTTCTACAACCATGGTTACTGTTGGAAACTCAACTCTGGTGCATCTACAGTTGAAACCAGATGTTTACATACACTAAATAAAAAGACACATATGCATGTTTTTTCACATCTGACATGAAATCTGAATTAACCTTACCTGTTTTAGGTCAGTTAGAATTACCAACTTATTTATATTTGCCAAATGCTAGAATAATGAGAGAATATTTAAGGTATTTTTATTACTTTATGCAAAGTGAAAAATGTACATATACTTCATTAGTATTTGAAAGCATTGCAATTAAACTGACTTGGGTCAAACGTTTTTGATATCCTTCCACAAGTTTCTCACAATAGTTGGTAGGAATTTTGGCCCATTCCTCCTGACAGAACTGGTAACTGAGCCGTAGGTCGTCTTGCTCATATCTGCCTTTCCAATAGGATTGAGATCAGGGCTTTGAGATGGTCACAAGAGATGGACGAATTTCTAAAAATTTGATTTGCCGACTTCGCCGAATTTCCCAACAAAAAATTCTATTCGGGATGAATCGTGTTAAAAAAGCAACTATTTCCTGGCTGCAGAGAGCTTGTAGGGTGCTGTAGAACATTGTGCCATGCTTAAATATGCAGAGGGAGCTTGTTTTTGTCTTCATACAATGCTGTGTTTGAGTATGACTCGCACATGACTGCCGCAGCTCTTAGAATCGCTTCACTCTTCAATTCCCTGGAACGGGAAAACTGAAACGGGAATGCAGCCTGATAAAATCATGGCAGCGCCACCTGGAAAAAAACAAGCTGAGGGCTAAGATCCTATGATAGCGTCAAAGAACACAGTAGTAGGTTACTGGAGCCGGCACAGGTCTCAGCACAGTAAAGGGACATCACAGCAGGGGTCACTCCATGAGGCCAGAGCTTTAAACCGTCACAGAATATGACAGAATCTGTTCTGTTAAACGCTGATACCTGTAGCGCCCCCCCCCCCCCCCGAATGAGTGGAGAGGGTGTCGGCAGTAATTTTGCGTTGACGTCTCGGATCATTTTGCCCTTCCTTTCATCTGTCAGTGTCCGCTTTCAGTCGGTCAATAATCCATCAGTATTGCTAAGGCAAAAACAAACAGGAGATGATCCAAAACAGAGATGACCAGTAAACGGGATATTTGCATGTCTTCTGTGTTCTGTATCCACTCCTGCTTTTGGCTAGACAATCCTGATCCTTCCCTTTCCGTCTGACCGGTGAAAAGAAGGAGAAAACTAAACATAGTGGCAATGCCATAGAGTGGCGAGGGTGGAAACAGCATTAGGAAACCACAGGGTGTTCCAGTGAGACAGCAGTCACTTGGCAGCAGCATGAGTAGGCCACATAGTGGCACAACGACAAATTCTGGAAGTGGCAGCAACCTTAGGAGCCCACAAAGTGGCACAATGACAGAGTGTAGAGGTGACGGCAGCAGCAACAGCATGAGGTCAGAGAGTGGCACAATGACATATTCTGGAGGTGGCACCAAGAGGAGGAGGCCACAGAGTGGCACAATGACAGAATGTGGAGGTGACGGCAGCAGCAACAGCATGAGGCCAGAGAGTGACACAATAACAAATTCTGGAGGTGGCACCAAGAGGAGTAGGCCACAGAGTGGCACAATGACAGAGTGTGGAGGTGACGGCAGCAGCAACAGCATGAGGTCAGAGAGTGGCACAATGACAAATTCTGGAGGTGGCACCAACAGGAGTAGGCCACAGAGTGGCACAATGACAGAGTGTGGAGGTGACGGCAGCAGCAACAGCATGAGGTCAGAGAGTGGCACAATGACAGAGTGTGGAGGTGGGTGGCAATACCAGTCCCTGGTAAAGATGGTGGTAGGCATATGGAGCAACTGGCAGAAGATGTGTGGCATCAGGCGGGTGGCGGCACCAGAATAGTGGCTTAAGCCGGTAGTTTGAATCCAGACTCATTTCTCAAAGTTTTGATGAGGCATTATGGCTGATGTAATCTGATGCCTAAGGCATAGGTGTGTGGAAATCCTGGCCGATCCATGCCTGATTCATCTTGACAAAGGTCAGTCGCTCCACATTTCCGGTGGACAAGTGGGTTCTCCTTGGGTTAACGATGGCCCCCGCCGCACTGAACACCCGCTCTGATGCCACACTACTGGCCGGGCAGGACAGCTTCTCCACTGCAAACTCGGCAAGTTGCGGCCACACATCCAGTTTGGCTGCCTAGTAGTCCAGCGGATCTATTAACTGGGGTGGCAGAGTGCTATCCAAGTAGGCCACTACCTGTTGGTTCAGGTACTGCTCCAGGTCCTGCTGCTGCTTCTGGTGAGTGCCCTCCTCACTAGGTGGGTGAAGGAAGCTGCTCATCAGTGACTCCAGACTTAGGATGCTGCTGATGGAGCTGGTACTGCTCCTACCCCCCCACCTTCCCACAGACGTCATCGCCGTGGTCCGTGTGCAGTTAGGAACCCCCCATTTAGACCTGTCAGAGGATGGACCATGCTGCATATAGGCAGCGGCAAACTGACTACAGAGGATTTCTCAATAGTATTTGAGTTTGTCCTCCCTCTCAGCAGCTGGAAAAAAGGCTCCCATTTTGGACTGGTAGCGAGGGTCCAAGAGGGTGGAGAGCCAGAAGTCATCCCTCTGCCAGATGGTGACTATTCGACTGTCACTAGCCAGACAAATCAGCATGCTGCGGGCCATGTGCGCAAGTGACTCAGAGGGACTACCTGCCTCCATCTCCACTGTACACTGTACCACGAGTCATCTGGTACAGTGCTTGCGAGTCATCTGCCTCGTCTTCCTCATCTCCATCTACCTCCTCCAGCTGCTCCTGCTCCTCCTCTCCTGTCACCTGGGAAGAAGAACCACTAATTTCACCGGGGGAAAATGCTTTTTCTCCAATGTCCTCCTTCCGTTCAATCCCCCGGGGACTAGGGCGTGAGATTTTTGTCGCCACATTTAGTCCCCGCCAGACAATTTTTCACAACAGCTTTTCACGCTTGAGCTGAAAGGCTGAATCAAAGTTACACAGGAAGTTTCCTGTCCCGGTCTTTTAAAAAACTTAAATTGACTTTCCTTTATACAGTCGGTCTAAATTAGGTGGAATTCCAAAAGGGTGGGAAAATCTAATCACCGTGTGTTGGGGAGGCCTTTGTTGCTGAAAATGAGGAGGGTTGCCTGGCTTTGTGGGAATGGATAAAAAGTGCACACGTTTCCTGGCCTTTTTCAGAATCTTCTGAAGTGGGGTGGAACTTCAGGAACCTTTTATAACCAGATTAACAGTGGCCTCGGGACATGGACCACCCCTCCTGGGTTTTGCAGCGTGGAACCTGTTGTCCCATTTCCTTCCCGGGTTTCCCGTTTTGCAGTTTCCAGAGAAAGCCACAGTCGTTTTTCTTGCTGGACGGGGAGCATTCCCCCCCTGTGGACTTTGTTGCCGAGGCAACCAGGTGTAGAATGCGTGACCCGCTGTCCCCTACAGTGGGGTTTTTGGGGGGAAGTACTTGGGAGGCTGAGATGGAGGTAGGGGGGAGGCAAATTTGGCACAGGAGCAGCAGTTTGGAACGTGGAGGGGGGAAAGCCGTTCCTGCAAGTTTTTGGTGTGGCTGGGGGGGAAGCACTTTCAAGGGCGTAAAGAAAATGTATGCCCCCTGATGTTTTACAGCTCCACATTCCGTAGCCGTGCACCTTGGAAAAAACGTTACGCCAAGGAGGGGCCCAAACCTTCTGTTCTACATATTTGTGAAGGGCGGGGTATCCTTTTTTTGGAAAATAAATTACGGCTTGGGAAAAATCTCCACCTCGGCTGGGCACAAACCATTAGTTTCGAAGGGTGAGAGCCACCATTTGAAAAAGAGAGACGCGTACAACAACTTGGACGGGAGCACGGTCAGCTTCTGCATTTTAAGAGGGGTTTAGAGCATACGGCTGCCCTTGTGCAATCCCCTAGTGAAAAAGCTGGCACCATGGAGGTGGGCAGGGGCGTACCGGAACATGGGGAAAGGGGACAAACACCCTTCTGAAAGGGGGTGGGCCCTTGAGGGCAAAAAGGATGCATCCCACTGGGGGCGCTGCTTTTTGCTGCCGCGGCGGAGGGGACCAGCACATTTGACCCAAGCTCTCCCGGGCCAAAAGGATGGTGACGCTGCATGTTTGACAAGGGTCGTGATGCCAATGTTATTTAAACTCGGAGAGGAAACCTGGACCCCCGCAGGGTTTGTGGAAGCCCACACCAGGGATGGAACAAAGTAGGTCCGGTATTCACCAGAGCCCGCCGAAAAGGGGGATGGACTTGCTTGCGGGGGGAATCTACCAGTCGCTTCCACTGGGGGCTTGCCTGCGGTGGGGGTAAAGGGAGGCGATTTACAGATTCGTCAGGAAAGGGCAAAAAGGTCGGGGACAGACGGTTGGGTTTGTGAGGGACAGGAGAAGGTAGGACGGGCCCGGGGAGATTTGGGGTCGGTAAATTTAGGATGGTTCGGTGAGGAAATTAGACAAGACTTTCAGGCAGGAGCGCTTTCTCCAAAGGCATAAAACACTAAGGACGGAAAACGCTCCAGGAAGAGGCGGACTTAAATAGGAACAGTCCCCCGGCCATACCAATTCCCGGGGCCCCTTTCCCCTTTAAAATTTTCACATGTGGCCGTCCCGGGGAGGGACAGAGAGGACAGAGCAGGAGCGGGGGGAAAGTGAACCCCGGTGGTGACAGGGGGGTAGGGGCCCCCCGGACCCGACGTGGGGGAGGGGCGCCGTCGGCGTGGGGAAGGATGCGCCTGCGACCCGGGACGAGGGTCGCAGGGGCATCCGTGACAGTGCCTAACCCTTGGGGCCCCCCCTCTTCCAGGAGTGGAGGTTTTCGGGGATGATGCTGCGTTCAGGATGTTCTCCCCGGCTCAAAGCCCTCCCCCGGGGCCCAAACCCCCCCAGTCAACTAGAAAAAATCGCTTCCCTTAGTTTTCCTCATTCCCAAGTTCCCCTTTGCCTCAAAGACATTGGAGGCCCCAGCCACGACGGGGAGGGACAGAATTCTGGAGAAAGGGGGGGGTTTTAGGGCCCAGGGGTTCAGTAGTGGGACATGAATGATTTGGGGAATTGCATGGTAGGGGAACCCGGTTTTTTTTTGGGAGCCCGGTTAAATACGCTAAGAACTTCAAAGGGTCCCAGGAAGCGGGGGCCCCAGTTGTGGGAAAGCATCTTGGGGGGACATTTTTGGCGAAACCCAAACACCTTGTCAGGGGGGAAAAGACGGGAAAGGGGGATTTTCTTTTATTGTTGATTTTTCGTGCGCTGGGGAAGCACGGAGCAGAGCCCCGGCGGGTGGGGGACCAAGGGTCTTCAAGTCCTGGCCAATGCCCCACCGCGGGAAAACTTCGGATGGGGATGCCAGAGGAAGAGGGGGGGCGGGGATTGAGACCGTACACGGTGTAGAAGGCGGGCTCCCGCGGACTCTAATCTGGGGGAGTTATACGAGAATTCCCCCCAAAGGGCAAAAAAGTTGGCCCGTCTTTTGGGTGTCAGAGGAAGGGCGTGGGAAACCCCAAGCTGGTTGCCCCTCTCCATCTGGCCATTGGTCTGAGGGGGAAAAGCGAAGAAAATCGGCTTCCCCTGGGTTTGGGGAAAACAGGGCCCCGCCAAAAATGGAAACAAACGGACCCCGATCCAAAACAATTGTGGGGGAGTTCCATGAAAACAAAGACATGACAAAAGAACATTTCTGCCACGGGGAGCGACGGAGGCAGGTAGCGGGAAAAATGCGATCTTGGAAAACCGATCGTGTCACCCAAAAATGGGGGTTGCCGCCGAAGGAGGGAAATTGGTTACAAAGTCCATGCAATTGGGTCCCTGGCTTTAGGGATGGGAGTGGTGAGTAGGCCCCCCGGGTTGTGCGAGGTGTCTTGTTGCGGGCCAGGAGAAAAAAGATAACGAAGTCCTTGACATCCCTTTAAAGAGCTCTGGCCAAAAATGAACCGGGTATCAAGAGGGAAAGTTTTTCGGGCGCCAGCAGATGGCCACCAAGGGCAAAGTCCCCATTTTAAGATACGTCTGCGGAAGCTGGGCTTACGAGGGCTTCCCCCGGAGGAACCCTTCCGGGGATCAATGGAGCAGCCCAGATAAGACGCTGGGGGGAATTATGTGCTCCGGAGTATCTCTTCACCCACCCGTCAGAGGAATGGGAAGAGGTCTTTACTTCTTTTCTACAGGCGGAAGTGGATTTGGAATTGAACCGGGGGAAGAAACGACCACCTAATGGCGTGGGGGTTTAAATCGCTGAGCCCTCTGGAGGTATGAAGGTTTTTTGTGGTCCCCAATAGATGGGGTGGGGGGGAGAGCACTTCCGTAGATAACGCCATCTCCCAAAACCAACTTGTGAGTAGTCCGGTTATCTGGGTATCCCCTTCTATCCTGGGTGCCACATACCAAAGGGTGCGAGGATTATCACTTTAAACCTGCAGCTTCTAAGCTAAGTATCACTTTTTTTCTCACCCATAGCGGTGAAACCTCAAGTGATTTTATATGCGTTGATATAGCTTTTTTCTTTTTCCACAGGAGAGGGGGTTTTTTTTGAATCCCCCGTGACCCAAAATTAATGGGGGAAAACGCTTTGGGTACTGTGTTTTAAAGGGAAATTTTAATCATATAAATGATTTATCTGTCATTAAAGCGGGCCGTTCCCTTTTCGGGCGATTATCCCTGATGGGGTATTTAGTAGCTGTTCATTTTGGGGGTTGTGGTTATAGGGGTTTTTGGAAGCATAATTTTTGATGATTTTGTAAAAGTTTTTTTAACAGGGGGTTATAAATTTTTCGTGAATGAAGATCTTGCGCCCCCCCGTGGTAAAAAAGTCTTGATCAACGCAGAGGGGACTGTTTTTTCCCCGTGATTTTGTTCAGCCCCCGGTAGTCTTTTCAGGGCCGTAAAGGGAAACCCTTTTTTCTTTAAGAAAAAAACCCCTCCCCCGCGGGGGGGGAAGGGACTTTCGAATGAAACCCTTCCCGGGGATTTCTGGATGTACTCGACATGGCTTTGTCTCTGGAAAAAGATAAGGGGTAGACTCTGCCCCCGGAGTACTGGTGCCCGGCAATAAGTCAATCGGGCAGTCGTAAGGACGATACGGGGGAAGACCTTTGGCTTGTTTTTTGAGAACACATCAGCGTACTCCCCATCTCGGGGGGCAGACCGGGCAAAGGCTCACAAGGGTCGAGGGGAGCAGGAAAGACGGGCGAGGCCACCAAACAATCCCCCCCAAAAGTTTTGGGACCACAACGGGGTTTCTTCTCCAGACGTCCCGTCCCCGTAGGAGAGTGGAGCGCAGCCATGGAAGTCCGGAAGAGGACCGCTGCGAGGAGCGAGGGAAAACGTAGAAGGAATCTCTTCCTTATGTAGTGCCCCCACGTGGAGGGCAGTGGCTTTTGGGAACTGAATTGTTTCGCTAAGCAGCTCCCCGCGACAGACAATAACGAGCGGTTTTTCCAGACGGCACCGGAAGAGATATGTTCACCAGAGACTGATGGATAAAGTTCTGGCTGAGCCCCCATCCAGAAGCCGGGAAATTGAAACGGTTCCAGCTTTTAGACCAACCCCGTATGGCTCAGCAGTTGGAAGGAGGTTTTGCACCTAGGAAGCCTCTCCCCCAGAACCTAGGGGGAGGAGTTTCCCCGCAGCTTTGGGCGCTTGGGCAACCCTCCAGAAATGTTTTTGGGCTGCCACAGTGAGGAAAGTTCCTTTTCCCACCTGGGTAACTCTTGCTCAGTGAGACGAGCCTGGTAATCTGCATGGGCTCCTCGGTGGGTGTTTGGGGACTGTGGCGCGGAGGCCTTGGAAAACTGGGGCCAGGGGGGCCCGGCGAGGTTTGGGCTAGTGACGTCTTTCGAAGTACCCTTTCCCGTTCAAAAAAGCCACATCAAAGCGGGTAGTAACCGGGTAAGTCACTGAGGGGGAAAAAGGGGTGTCTTAGTGCCAAGGCGTATTAACTAGTTGAGGCCCCCTTTTTTGAAAGGGGGAACAGGCGGCCCCCTTCCATGACAGTTTGAGGTAAAGTGCGGAATTGCACCGCGTAGTCTCCCACAGACGATCCCCCTGGCGTAGGTTTAGGAGGGGCTGTTCTCAGCAAGAGGAATGCTCTAGGGGCTGGTTCCTCGAACACCTGCGGAACCACTGAGGAACGACTGTAGGTCCCGCCGTCATCGAATCGTTTCCTGTCCCACAGCGGGAGATGTAGGCCCATGCGAGGGCCCTTCCCGGAGAGCAGGCATAAGACGACGAAAAGCCACTTTCCGCTTCGGTTCGGTGGACAGTAACTGAGCGGTAGTGTTAAGCGAATTATTATCGACAAAGTAGAAATCGGTCACGGTATTTACATTGACGATTTTTTAAGATCACGCGATAATTTAGGTTAAAATCTGTTGCATAATCTATTAATATCGCGCATTTTCGGCGCTTCCTATCATTTTTGGCGGCAAGCATATCACTTACAGAATAGAGCAGGGTGAATGTGTGTGCGACCGTCATGACTGTGATGTGTAATGGTTGCGATTGCTGGAAAAATCACATGATCTTGTTTTACATAAACTGCCCTTCCTGTTCATGCTCAGTGTGTGTCCACGTCTCATAGCAGTAGTAACGTGCGCTCTACCTCTGTCCAAACAGCTCAGCAAACACTCAGCGAAATTATTCTCTATTTTTCAAAGAGACAGCTCTACTTTTAAGCTGTGAATCCTAGAAGTTAGTTAGATTCAGAGATTTGCAGATTTTAGGTAGTTATGAAGAGAATTTAAAAGGAGCATCAACAGCTGTAAAGTCACGGGTGGGAGGAGCAGGGGGGGGGGGCCCGCGGGCGAACACAGACAAGGAACTCTATTAAGATACTGGATTTTGTACAGCCAACACTTTGTTTAGACATTGCAATGCCTTATATTAGGAATACAAGATCTTTTCTAGTAGACAGCAGGTCTATTTTGTTAGGTGCAAACTCCACTTTTATTATCAGTATACATTTCAGATAGGTGTTCTTTTTTCAATTTAAGCCCAGTCCAGCTTTGTTGATATACCACCTTGCATGTTAAATCTGAATACAGCAATTTTGTATCACCACAGGTTATAGGTGCCAAAAAATACCTTTTATTGATCCCGTATACATTTTAGATACGTTTTTTTTTCACTTTGGCGCAGGCCAGCTGTGTTCATAGAGCCACCTTGCTGTTAAATTTGAATACAGCAACTTTGTAGTCACCACATGTGTACTGATAGGGTGCCAAAAATACCTTTTAATATTCATATACATTTCAGACAGGTGTTTTTTTCACTTTTGGTCAGTCAATCTTTGTTTGATAGATCACTTTGCAGTTAAATTTGAAATACAGCACTTTTGTAGTCACCACAGGTGAATTGATAGTTTCCAAAAAGTACCTTTTATTATCCCGTATACTATTTCCAGATACGATTTTTTTTTCACTTTGGCGTCAGGCCAGCTAGTGTTGATAGGAGCCACCTGCAGTTAAATTTGAATCCAGCAACTTTGTAGTCCACCACAGGTGTACTGATAGGGGTGCCAAAAAATACCTTTTAAATATCCGTATACATTTCAGACAGGTATCCTTTTTCCCTTTTGTCATCAAGCCTTGTTCATAGATCACTTTGCATTAAATTTGAATACAGCCAATTTAGTTGTCACCACAGGTGAATTGATAGGTGCCAAAAAATAACCTTTTATTATCCCTGTATCATTTCAGACAGGTGTTTTTTCTTCACATTTGGTCAGACGAAGCTTTGTTGATAGATGCTACTTTGGCAGTTAAATTTGAATACAGCAATTTAGTAGTCACCTACAGGGAATTGATAGGTGCCAAAAAATACATTTTATTATCCCGTATACAATTTCAGAACAGGTGTTTTTTTTCACTTTTGGTCAGTCAATCTTTTTCAATAGAGCTAGCTTTGCAGTTAAAATGTTGAATACAGCAATTTGAGTAGTCACCAACAGTGAAATTGATAGGTGGCCAAAAAATACACTTTTATATCCCGTATACATTTCAGATTCGTGTTTTTTTCTCTTTGGCACAGGTCAGCTGTGTTTATAGAGCCACCTTGGCAGGTAAATTTGAAGCCAGCAACTTTGTAGTCGACCACAGCTGAATTGAAAGGTGCCAAAAAATACCTTTTAGTATGCGCCGTAACATTTCAGAATACGTGTATTTTTTCACTTTGGCGCAGGCCAGCTATGGTTTGATAGAGCCACTTGCAGTTAAATTTTAATCCAGCAACGTGTAGTCACCACAGGTGTACTAATAGGTGCCAAAAATACCTTTTAATTATCCGTATACAATTCAGACAGGGTGTTTTTTCCACTTTTGGTCAGTCAAGCCGTTTGTTGATTAGATCTACTTTGGCAGTTAAATATGAATACATCAGATTTTTGTAGTCACCACAGGTGAATTGATAGTCCAAAAAATACCTTTATATAATTGCCCGTATACATTTCAGGATACGTGTGTTTTTTCACTTTGGCGCAGGCCAGCTGTGTTTGATAGAGCCACCTTGCAGTTAAAGTTTGAAATACAGCAACTTTGTAGTCACCACAGGTGTACTGAAAGGTTGCCAAAAAAAAACTTTTAAGATTCCATATACATTTCAGACAGGTTGTTTTTTTTCACCTTTGGTCAGTCAAGCTTTGTTCATAGATCTACTTTGCAGTTAAATTTGAATCCAGCAATTTTGTAGTCACCACAGGTGAAATGATAGGTGCCAAATATAACCTTTTATTATCCCATATCCATTTCAGACAGGTGTTTTATTTCACTTTTGGTCAGTCAAGCATTTGTTTCATAGAAGCTACTTAGCAGTTAAATTTGAATATCAGCATATAGTAGTCACCACAGGTGAATTGATAGGTGCCAAAAAATCCCTTTTATTATCCCGTAATACATTTCAGACAGGTGTTTTTTTTCACTTTTGGTCAGTCAAGTCTTTGTTGATAGAGCTACATTTATCAGTTAAATTTTAATACAGCAATTGTAGTAATCACCACAGGTGAATTAGTTAGTGCCAAAAAATACATTTTATTATCCCGTATACATTTCAGACAGGTGTTTTTTTCACTTTTTGGTCAGTCAAGCTTTGGTTGCATAGAGCTAACTTAGGACAGTTAAAATTTGAATACAGCAATTTAGTTAGTCACCACAGTTGAATTGATAGGTGCCAAAAAAAAACTTTTAATATCCGTATACATTTCAGACAGGTGTTTTTTGTTTCACTTTTGGTCGGTCAAGCTTTGTTGATAGATTCTACTTTGTCAGTTAAATTTGAATACAGCAATTTTTGTAGTCACCACAGGTGAATTTATAGGAGCCCAAAAAATACCTGTTTTATAATCCTGTATAGCATTTCAGAAAGGTGTTTTTTCACTTTTGGTCATCCCACTTTGTTGCTAGATCCTACTTTGCAGTTCAATTTGGAATACAACAATTTTGTTTTGAATTTGAGGGATTTGAGAATAGCTGTGATTTGCCGTCTTTTAATAAGAGACCTTTCCAAAACTCTTTCCATACCTTCTCAAATTTTTATCTCTTTCTGAACATGGAGCGAATTCAGGTGGTAAGCGGCAAAGAGGTGGGGGTAGGACATGAGGTAGAGGTACTGAGATAAGGAGCTCCTGCCAGAGCTGGTGACAACAAGCATGCCAGCGGATCGTCGGCCTGTCATCGGCAGGGTCAGGGCCCTGTGTAAATCTTCGAGTAACGAACAGCGTCGCCAATCTGTTCTTCAATGGTTAATGCAACCTGCATCCAGCAGTCCTTACCTCCACTCCTCGCCAGTCACGCCACAAATTGTCCGTCATCAGCATCCATCACAACCGTCCAACATAAGCAGCCCAAATGTCAACACCGAGATACCATCACCACATGTGGAAAATCCATTTTTCTGAAGACCTCTATGATGACAAAATGCGGTTGGGGTCAGAAGGGCAATGTTAAAAGAACAAGAGGCCAACAGAGGATGATTTTACTCTGGCTCCTGACGCCCATTTACTGATGCCATCAAGAGGAGGCAGAAGGAGCCGGTCATCGGCAAATATCCCGGGCGGTCGGCAACGCCTTGGCAGTCCCTCTTGCTTGTAGCCCGCAGGCTCCTGGATTGCAGAATGTCAGACACGAAAGTCACCTGTGTTGATGAGAATGATGAAGGACATTGCGCATCCAACGTGGGTCTTTTCAGCAAAATTGCTTGCGAGCACTTCATCACTGGACGAGAAGGAAAAAAAAGGGGTAGTGTCAGAACGGGGCCCCCTCAAAAAGGGAGGGGCTTTCGCGTTAATGATTCCGCCACCACGGTCACGAAACCCCGCCCTCGCTTATCGCCGCCAAAAAGGCCGGGAACCTTTTAAGCCGGGGCCCTTTCTATGACCCAAGCCTTTTATTCACCCAGCATGTCTATGCCGCCTTCCCTTAAACGCATAATTTAAGGCAAAAACCCTTATTTTTAACCCCCCACCAACAAGTCAAGTCACATGCACGAATCCCAAGTTGAAAGGGGGAAACCCTTTTTGGCCAAAAAAGGCCAGACCGCCCCCGGGGCCTCCAACCACTTTCACACCCCCCGGGTCACCCCCTTTCCTCCCCCTTTCCCGCCACCACCAAGGTTCCTACTCTCCCCAAAGCCCCTCCCCAAGTCATGATCATTTGATCAGCCTCCGCTTCACCCCCATTTTTCCCCCCAGAAACCATCCGGGGAACCACCAAAAGGCCCCAACCCACCCCCTTCTCCTTCCGCCAGTTAAACACCGAAACCCCTTACAGGGGCCAGTCAAGCAGCCACCTTTTTCCCTTCCGGGTTTTGGGAGCAGAAGAAACATTTTAAAACCCAAAACCCCTCCCAAACCCAAAAAACCTAAAAAGTCCATTCCCCGGGCTTTTGGCCTTGGAATTTGCCTTTTCCGGGTCGGGGACACAGTTTGGGTTCCCCACATCAGGGCCCGGGCCTGCCCCCAAAAACCAATCCCTGACCCAGGCTTTTTTGCCAAAAAAAGCCGCCCCCGGCCCCCGGGCCCGCCTTTTTGTCAAAAAAAATTTTCAAGCGCTTTTGTCTGCATCTGTCCCCGGAAAAGTCCACAAACCACCACACATGGAAAATTAAAAGGCAGGGCCGGTATATACTTTTACAGCTCACTGGGGACTGGGGGGATGTCCTGGGGGTGACGTGGTCCCCAGGCTCCGAAACCAAAACTTAAAAACCGCAGGGAAGGGTGAGGAATCATTCCCCCAAGGCCCCTCTGGGGAAACACTTGCCCAAAAAAACCGGGCCCGTGTTAAAATTTAAAATGTCTTGGAGACCGTCCACACACAGTCAGGACTGTGGACGTCACTACTCATCGAGACCGAGCGCTGGCTGTGGTGACAAAGACCTTGTCCAGGCAAGGTGGTGGGCGATAAAGGGCGAAATCGGCTGGCCGCCCATAAGATCGGTGGGCAGGAGCACAACCCTTGCCGGGCACAAGTCATGAACCTTGTCGTCCAGAAATTTTCTAAGACAACCCGTGTCCAGGACTGCCTGCTTGAGATGGCTCGAAGTCAAAGTATCGCACTTCCGCCGTGATCGCACCCTGCGTCGCCCCGCCTGCAGCCGTTTGCAGCGTCACTCGAGCCTCCCCGTCACCGTCTCATTGTTGATGTGGCAACAGGCTAGGAATTCCACCTCTATCCACATGACTCCAGCGATTGTGGCAGCAGCGCAAAGCCATTACTGCAGTAATGAAGTGACACATGGCCTGACAACAGCGGTGCGGACCTCGGGGTGTTGAGCCCACCGAGGAGTGGAGGCAGGTGAAAGTGAGCTCTGCGACATCCTTGCAGATGATTGAAGAAGCCACCAAAATGGTCAGTGCGGACGATGCCCTTGTCAGCATGAGCAATGTGGTGATCTTAGTTCGGGAACGATCGTTTGGACACTCTGAAACACCAGGTCCGCGCCAGTTCGACGGAGGAGGAGACGACAACAGATGCGGGACAACGGAGACTTTCTCTCGCGTCGAATCCAACAAGGCCCGACAGTTTCTCAATTTTTTTCCGACTTCATTAGGCATTGGTTTTGTGGGTCCAGGCTAAGTGCAAGCAGCGCATCAGCCTCACAGGGTGCATATCTCTGAGGCAAGTCATGCTGTGTTTGAAGTGCTGTGCCGGAGGAAAGCGAAGGAGGAGGAGGAGGAGGAGGAGGTATCCTAGACACCGACGTTACCGACGCCCTCGCCTTGGAAAGAGGTAGGCGCGAATTAGATGCGGATTAGGAATATGAGGAAGATCGAGTTTGCTATTGCCCCCTCGACCCAAGAAGGCTTGTGAAATCAAGTGCTCCATCTCACACATGAGTGCTTGGAGCTCCAATAACTCCACATGATCTCTGCAATAAGGCCATCAAAATGAACAACAGTTACTGGGTTGCCACCCTACCTGATCCCCGTACAAAACAAAACTCAGCACTTTCCTTCCACCCACCCAAATAGAGAGTTTAAAATAAAATGCAGAAATGGAGACCTTGCTGATATGAGTCAACTGGGAGACATCTGTTAGCGTCTGATTCAACTGTCTACAAATGTCACGGTGGAACAACATCAGCGACTGACAGCAAAGATGTGCCAATTAGCTATAGTGGCAGCAGCAGTGCAGCAGGCAAGGTGGCAGAAGCCTAATGGTGAACCTCTGCAATCTTTATTTACCACCTCACCAATGCATGAATGCAGGGACACGCACGCCACGCCGACAAAGTGTGTGTCCTTGCCCAGCAGCCATCGTCATATCTTTCTGAGCGCACCTTCAGCACAGCTGGAGGAGTCATATAACCAGACAAACGCATCCGGCTTTCCACAGATACTGTGATCGTTTGACTTTCTTCAAGATAATCAGGCAAGGATCTCTGATGATGTTGTGGCCCCAAATGCCCGTGAGGGTCAACCGATTAGTTGCTGAGTCTACGTTCAGCGATTCCTCTTCAAACAGAAATGGTCCTCTTGAAAACTTTTTTAAAAATTATCATTCTCTTCCTGCAATTTGTATTCTCTTTCCCACAGTTCATTTTCTGGTATAGCAGTGAGGAAGACGTAAAAAGACAGCAAGGTGTTCATGCAACACCGATATTCCATTTACTCACTTTATTTAGAAGTTTTCCGCATTGAGTCAATGGTTTTGAGGTCATGTTGCTGTGAGATACTGCTTATAATTAATGGGTCCTTTGGAACAGAAAATGGTGGTCTTCTAAGTAGCATTTCTCTTCACCCTCATCTAATTTTTAATAGTGCTGAGAAGTTCATATTTAAAATTTTTTGGGGTCATTTAGGCTGTGGAGAAAAAAACAGGCAATAATCATGGTCTTTGGAACAGAAATGTGCTTTTAAGTTGCATTTGCTCCCCTCACAAATTTTAACAGTGGCTGAGAAGTTCATTTTTATAATTTTTGTGGGTCATGTTGCTGTGAATACAGCTATAATGCATATGTCCGTTTGGAAAAGAAATGTGGTTCTAAGTGGCATTTCTCCCTCACACCATGCTGCGTGCATATTAACAGTGCTGATATAAGACCAATTTGTAAAAATTTTGGTTTCATGCTGTGCTTTGAAAAAGCAGCAATACTACAGGTCCTATTCTAAAAAAATAGTTGTTATTCTAACAGACACAAATTTGTTCTTCACAATTTGTCCAAATTTGCTCATGGGACATGTTATTGAATTTTTAGGGGCATTTTGCTGTGACATGCAGCTATATTACAGGTCCTATTATAAAAAAAAATTGTTTCTAACAGACATTTGTTCTTCACAATTGTCCAAAGTGGCTCAAGGGTCATGGTTTGAATTTTTAGGGGCATTTTGTTGTGACATGCAGCTATTCTACGGGTCCGATTATAAAAAATGTTGTTTCTAACAGACGTTTGTTCTTCACAATTGTCCAAAGTGGCTCAAGGGTCATGCTTTGAATTTTTGGGGGCATTTTGCTGTGACATGCAGCTATACTACAGGTCCTATTATAAAAAAATGTTGTTTCTAACAGACATTTTTTCTTCACAATTGTCCAAAGTGGCTCAAGGGTCATGCTTTGAATTTTTGGGGGCATTTTGCTGTGACATGCAGCTATACTACAGGTCCTATTATAAAAAAAAATGTTGTTTCTAACAGACATTTGTTCTTCACAATTGTCAAGAGTGGCTCAAGGGTGATGGTGCTGTCAGAAACAGGAATAGGTAGGACACTGTTAATGGACACATATTGCAAAATGACTTGTTTTGCAAGATCTTTAACATAGCTAGCAATCCCTGTATTGAGACAACCCATTTAATACAAGTAAAAACAGAAACAAAGACATGGTGGGATTCCATCCTATTTTAAAAATGTGTTTTCTAGAATTAAACTACTAAAAAACTTGCATGTACAAAATGGCTGGTAAAAAAATTCCTCTGAATTGTACAAGGGAGGTACAGGAAGACTTGACTAGATGTAGGTTATTCAGAGGACATGGAGTATGGAGCACGGACAGAGAACAAAGAACAGAGACAATTTCCTCCAGCACGTTGAGTAAAATGAGAAAAAGAATGCCAAGAAAAAGGGCACCTGGGGGGAACAGGAGCGTTAACCACCAGTATTTCCAAGTGAAGCTCAATTGGTCCGCACTCATGCGGAGGGGCAAGCGCTACCCAGGACAGGGACAGTATATGTCCAGTGAAACTAAAATGGTGGTTGAAAGACTCCTTTTTCCAGCACTTTTTAATCTGTGGGTCAGACAGGTTTAATGGTCATTCTGAGGTACAGGACAGATATAGTCAATGTCCAGTTCAACTAAAATGGTGGTTGAAAGACTCCTTTTTCCGGCACTTTGTAAATCTGGGGGTCATGCAGGTTTGGGGCTCATGCTGCGTTCCAGGACAGGGATATTCAATGTCCTGTTCAAGTAAAATGATGGTTCAAATCATACTGCCTTCTGGCACTTTTTAATTTGTGGGTCATGCAGGTTTAAGGGTCATGCTGTGGTGCAAGACAGGGATAGTGAATGGTCTGTGAGTTTTTTTCTGTGGCTTTTATAACCTAAGTGTGTTACCTAAGATGTAGCACGTATCTATTTGACTGTTGTGGATGTTTATTCCAGCTTCTCCAGCCCTGTTTGGGTGTAAGAATAAAGGTGTTGTTGCTCTCCCATAGACTTTAATGGTCATCGGTGATAATCTATCATCGACCATCGAATATCTTGTCGATGATGGCCGACTATCGACCATCGACCGATGGCGATAGTCAACGTAATCGCTTAACACTAGTTATGAATTATGCTACAGGAAAAATGTCTTTTTTGGCGGTGAAAAAGATGGTTTCTTTTAGTGACCACAACAGCAGAACAATGCTTAATTAACCACTGGATGTAAATTGCGCAAAAGAATTGAGCAACCAAAAACTACCAGCTTTGTAGTGTGTTACAATGGCGTGTATTTTACGGTACAAAACAAGAGAAAAACTTGTAATTAACCTTCGGTTATGAATTATGCTACAGGAAAAATGTCTTTTTTGACGGTATAAAAGACGGTTTCTTTTAGTGACCACAACAGCAGAACAACACTTAATTAACCCCTGGATGTAAATTGCGCAAAAGAATTGAGCAACCAAAAACTACCAGCTTTGTAGCGTGTTACAATGGCGTGTATTTTACGGTACACAACAAGAGAAAAACTTGTAATTAACCTTCGGTTATGAATTATGCTACAGGAAAAATGTCTTTTTTGGCGGTGAATAAAACGGTTTCTTTTAGTCACCACAACAGCAGAACAACGCTTAATTAATCCCTGGATGTAAATTGCGCAAAAGAATTGAGCAACCAAAAATGAAGTGGTATTTGGATTGTAAAAACGCTGTTTCTTTAAATGAATACAACAGGAACAGGCTTAGATAACCCTTGGATATTCAATGTGCTGTGAGCAGATAGCATTAAAATGTATATGCAGCTGCATTGGACGCACACTGGACTTCAGTTCCAATACCCCACAAAAGCAAAATTAGAACGTTAAGAGATGCAGTCTCTGAGACAAGCTGTGACACCCCCAAAAATCGCTGTATAAAAATGAGTTCTTTAGAGATATCATAAGTAGCCTGGGCAGCACCTTCCCTAATCGGTACAGTGTTAGCGGTATGAGCTCCCAGCGTCACGCCCAGACTTATATAGTGCGGTGATGTCACAGAATCCCGCCAGTCTCTGATTGGCTTCATCTCTGTACATGTCATGTAGGCTATGCCCTTCTTCCTCCCAGTGTTCTTTGCCCCATGTAACGCCATGTGCTCGCAGCCATTTTATCAATCAAAAGCACACTTCGTTCACGCGAAGTACCCCAAACTTCGACTTCGTTCCGAACCGAAGTTTTCCTGAAATTCTAGACGAATTCCACTTCGTTAGAATCAATTCGCCCATCTCTAATCAAAGTAAAACAACTCTCTAGCTCCGAGCACACCAATGATCTGGCAAGTAGTGAAGGAGGAGATGGCCAGATATAGGGTGAGTTCCCAGTAATTAGCCAATTATTGGTGCTCCTGCCCTTTAGCTTTCACAGAGCCAGTGCACAAGCATGCTAGAGTGCAGGTACGTATGCATCAACACACAGGAGGAAATCGGAGAGACACAAGACTGGGAATGGGTGAGTAAGGAGCACCTGGGACCATAGAGGTACGAGCGTCTCTGCGATCCATTGTAGGGGCCGCAGTGCCCTCCTTGACAGAAATTAACACACTCTTGAAGGAACATTCAAAGTCTGGATCCTCAGACTCTCTTTGGCTCTCTTCTGCCTGTCTTCATCATATTCTCACTTCATGACAGTGACACAGCCACTGCATTCTACAACACCACGATTGCCTCTGCTCTTGTAGTCAGTCATACCTCTCATGCACACTAGAACTCGCCAAATCAATAGCCAGCCCTGGCACACAGAACAGCGCTGGAAGCAAACACACTTCACAGAAGAATTTCTCCTCAATTTCAAGTGTGCACTTCCTTCTGCCAAACAGGATTACGTTGCCTCTCCTTCTCTATCTCACAACCCTAAACAACTCTTCAAACATTTAATTCCCATCTCCTAACCCCAGTGCCCCCTCCCTCCGCTCTCATCTTAGCTAAAGATTTTGCCACACACTTCCAAAGCAAGATCGACAAAATTAGACTTTGTGCCTACAGTCCCTATAAACTGTCTATACATTTGCACAATCCTTTTCTCCTATGACCCACTTTGCCACTATTACTCACAACACACAATACCATCCTCCCTCATCCCCAACCTTAACCCTGTGATTATTCCAGCCCTAACCCACACATTTTTAACCTGTCTCTAAACTTTGGCATCTTATCCTTCTCCTTCAAACATGCTTCCATTACACCTATCCTCAAGAAGTCATCTCCTGACCCATCCTCTTTAACTATCACCCCATCTCTCTATTACCATTTGCTTCAAAACTTCTTGAACAACACATCTGTCTTAAACTATCCTCCAAGCTTTCATGTAATTTAATCCAATCTGATTTCTGACTGCGACACTGTTTGCTATTAGTGTACTAACTACGGAGATCACATCCCATAATCAAATAAAATCAGGACAACCTACCTGAAATAGACCACACACACATGACTGAGCTAATGTCATACAGCATCAATTTAATGTTTTTTCTTGCATAGGACAAAACCAGACTGCCTGGTGGAGACCCCACTAACAAGGGGGAGAACATTTATACCCTATGCAAATGTTACTATTGGTTACTCGGGATCTCAAAGTTGCAAAGCAACAGTGCTAGGAACTGAGTCATTCTAATAGTTACAAAATTAATGGGAAAAATAAACCAACCCAAAAGGAGAAAAATTATAGTCAAAAATCGAAATATTTCACTGGAAAAGACTATAAAACTTAACTTTTACTAAGTATATTAAAAGGAGTGACAAACTCCTACAGACAATTTTAAACAAGTGAAAAAACACACTATCCCTATATACAATCCTATATGGGATGCTACCTAGCCAATATTGTGGGATAGTCGTCCCGATAAGGATGGACCCAACAGGAACCTAAAGAGAAACAATCCCTATTTAAGCCCTATACACAAGAAAATAATATAAACAAAATATCCTGTGCAATAGATCCCACAAAAGGCCAAACAAATCACAAACCTAAAACAATGAACCCCTCAAAACCCAAAGACATACTATATACAACAGACAAGGCTTTAGTCCTAGTAAATATGCCCAACCTAAAGAGAAACAATCCCTATTTAAAGGGGTTTTATCATTTCATTAAATGGTCTTCAGAATAAGGGGACAGTGAAAACAAACAACTTTGCAATTGGATGTCATTAGCTAAGCTGTCTTGTATTCACAGTTTCCTTATCTTGTGTTTTTGTTTACACTTATATCCAGTGCTGGTCAGATCCCTCAGGATCCATCCTACTTGCATTTCACTAGCTGAGAGCTCATTTACATTCTGTACAGCCCCCGGTCCTATTGAGCATTCCTGTGTCTCTCACTCAGAGAAAGGGACTGACACATTTTCACTTTATACAGCCAGAAGAAACAGAATTACATGAAGGGCTTACACAATCAGGAAACAGCACAATTTGTGTCAATCCCTGCCTGACTCAGAGTTAGGGGCTGTAGCATTTTTTCTCTCCACACCCAGCAAACACAGACTGCAACAGATTCTACAATGAGAAAACATAACAGTTTTGTCCCGGTGCCTAACTCTCCTGCATAGAAGCGAGATCTGTGCCATTCATAGAGATGGATTCAACTGTAACAAATCTCCAGATGGGAGAGGAGAAGAAATCACTGCTCAGTCTAGATGGAATGCAGCCTGTGGTATGTATACAGCTCTTACAAAATAAGACTGCATAGGGAAAGACACAGTGACATGTGGACTCAGAGGGGGGGGGGGGTGAGTCTCGGGAGCCAGCAGGAACAGTGAAGGGGGGATGATGTCACCCAGCTGGGAGGGGAAGAAACGCCCCTGCATTTCCAGAGTTGAGAAGCTGAGAGCAGTATGAATCAGCCGAACTAAGGAAGCGATACATCCCCTTTAAGCTCTATACACAAGAAAATAATATAAAAAGAATATCCTGTGCAATAGATCCCACAAAAGGCAAAACAAATCACAAACCTAAAACAATGAACCCCTCAAAACCCAAAGACATACTATATACAACAGACAAGGCTATAGTCCTAGTAAATATGCCCAACTTAAAGAGAAACAATCCCTATTTAAGCCCTATACACAAGAAAATAATCTAAACAAAATATCCTGTGCAATAGATCCCACAAAAGGCAAAACAAATCACAAACCTAAAACAATGAACTTCTCAAAACCCAAAGACATACTATATACAACAGACAAGGCTATAATCCTAGTAAATATGCCCAACGCGTTTCATACCCCGATATATAGGGTCTCATCAGGAGCAGAAAGATTGACATAAGCCTTCAATACAATTCAACATAAGGGCTCCCATAAGCCTTTAATGTAATTCAAAATGGGGGCTCTACAATATTCAATTTGCGGTTGACTAAACGGTAGCATGTAGTGAGTATAATGCTAATTGCAGAATATATACATTAAAGTGACAGTAAATAGTTTGTAAAAGACAGTAAACATCTGACTCACCAGTTTAGGTTAAGGGACCCAAAGAAATCATCTCAAAACAAGGTTGCCCAATAATATTCACATTATACCCGGACCGCTGGAAGCTGCTTCAAGCAGAATCTGAAATAAATCCAGCAACAAAACTCACTATATTCCTGCAATCCTCTCAAACAAAGTCCAACAAATCATACATGATACTCACATAATTTCACCTAGTTCGGTGCTTGCAGAGCTCCGGTTCGTAGAGCTAAACTGCAGCGAAGAGCTAAACTGCAGCGAAGAGCGGAGTGCTGCATCTCAGCACGCGTCTCTGGTCTGTCTGACCGCGCGCCCTTTCTGTTCGGCGTCTCACGTCATCCGGCGCATGCGCATTCTTATATTACAACCAGCTTATAGCCAGCCTATACTTAGTAAAATTTAAGTTTTATAGTCTTTTCCAGTGAAATATCATTCTAATAGTTACATAGTTGCATAGTAAGTATGCTTGAAAAAACGTGTCTATCAAGTTCAACCAAGGATGGAGAAAAATGGCGATGAAAGGAAAGGAATAGGGAGTTTTGTTTTAAACTTGGTTTCCTCCAATAATGAAGACTTTAGAACCCATCTGCCCAAAAGGAAGATTTCCTCCCTGATTTTATAGTTGCCATCAGACTGGATCCAGATATTTTAGAAAGCTTCATAACTACTAATTGTATTTGGTAGTAAGTAGTTATCTAGGCCTTTCTTGAAACCAACTGTTCCTGCTGTGACCAGCTTCTCAGGCAGACTATTCCAAAGATGTATAGTTCTCAAGTGAAGAAGGCTTCACTCTTATTGATATTGAATCCTTTTTTCTCCAGATGAAGGGAAGATCCCCTTTTCTTTTGAGGGGGCTTTACATGAAAAAGCTTTTCACCACACTTGTTGTAGAGGCCATTTTTATACATATATAATTTAATCATGTCTCCCTGTAGCCATCTTTTCTCAAGACTAAATAAGTTAAATTCTTCTAACCTCTCCTCATAACTAAGATGCTCCATCCCCCCCCTTATTAGTTTGGTTGTTCGTCTTTGTACTCTCTCTAGGTCCAATACATCCTTTCTAAAACTGGACCCCAGAATTGAACAGCATATTCCAAGTGGGCTGCACCAATGTTTTATATAACGGTAATAATTCATCCCTGTCCTGCGAGTCCATGGCTCTTTTAATACACAGAAATATTGTGCTGTTACCAGAGGCTGCTGATTGACATTACATGCTGATCTATAGTCAATGATCTACAAGTACGCCCAGATCTTTCTCAACAAGCAATTTTCCCAGTTTTTCACTGTCTAGGATGCCTGGGGTTTATTAGAACTCAGATGCAGAACTTTACATTTATCCACATTGAACCTCATTTGCAAAGTGGATGCCCAAACACTCAGTGTGTCCAAGTCTGCTTGCAATTTACGAACATCTTCCATAGATTGCTCTACACTACATAGCTTGGTATCGTCTGCAAAAATAGAAACTATTAATACCCTCTCTAGAGATGGGCGAATTTCCCGAAATTCGTTTCGTTCACTTCGCCGAATTTCTCGGCAATAAAATATCTTCGTTCCGAAATTACTTCGCACGAACACGTTAAAAAACAAGCATATTTCAGCTGCAAGAGCATGCAGGGTGCTGTAGAATGTTGTGCCATGCTAAAATATGCAGAGGGAGCTTGGTTTTTGGGGGTTTCTTAACGCAATGTTGGGGTGTTTTCAGTATGACAACGCACATGGACGTGCGCACTCTCTTAAATTCAGCTTCACTATAAAATTACCTGGGCACTTAAGAGGCAAAACTGACAAAACTGAAGCGCGGATGTTGCCTGATAAAGATGCTGCCAGGCGATATCGGAAAAAAACAAGCTGAGGGATAAGGTGGCATCATAGTGACAGAGTGTGGATGGTGGAGGGGGGGGACGGCGCTAGCCACAGCAGCATGAGGTCAGAGAGTTGGCACAATGACATTCTGGAGGGTGCAAAACATGAATAGGTACAGAGTGGCAAATGACACAGTGTGTAGGTCACGGCAGCAGACACAGAAGCAGCATGAGTCAGACAGTGTGGGCCACAATGACAGAGTGTGTAGGTCATGGCATAGCCACTGCAGCAGCATGAGGTAAGACAGTGGCAAATGGGACAGTGCTTTGTGAGGTCACAGCAGCAGCCACCAGCAGCTGATTAGAGGTCAGACAGTGGGCACTAATGACACAAGTGTGTAGGTCACGGACCAGCCACAGCAGGCAGCTGAGGTCAGACGTGGCTCAATGACACAGTGTGTAGGAACCGGCAGAGCCCACAGCAGCTGCATGGCGTCAGACGTGGCACAATGACCAGTGTGTAGGTCACAGCAGCAGCCACGCAGCAGCATGAGGTCAGACAGTGGCACAATGACTCAGTTGTGTAGGTCCGGCCGCAGCCACAGCGAGCAGTCATGAGGTCAGACAGTGGCACAATGACACAGTGTGTAGGTCACGGCAGCAGCCACAGCAGCAGCATGAGGTGCAGAAGTGGCACAATCACTTTCTTGAGTGGCAAACAGGAGTAGGCACAGGGGGAAAGTGGGACAATGACACAGTGTGTAGGTCACGAGCAGCAGCCAAGCAGCAAATTGAGGTCAGACTGCCACACCCACACCAAAAACCAACAACAATACAAAACCCACAATGGCAAATGGACAAGTGTAGTAGGTCAGGGAGGCTGCAGCAGTGAGGTAGGCAGTGGCACATATGACATTCTGGAGGTGGCACAAAAACAGGAGTAAGGCCCAGAGTGGGGACAATGACACGTGTGGTAGGTCTCGGCAGCAGCCCAGTAGTTATTGAGGTAGACAGTGGACAATGATGAGTGTGTAGGTCATGGCATCGAACGCAGCATGAAGGTCAGTCAGTGGCACAATGACACTGTGTGTAGGTCACAGCAGCAACTGATGCAGCATGAGGTCAGACTGTGGCACAATGACACAGTGTGTAGGCACAGCAGCTAGCACAGCAGGCAGCATGAGGTCAGGACAGCGGGGTGGGGCATAATGACATAGTAGTGTAGGTTCACGGCAGCAAACACAGCGAGCAGCATTGAGGTCAGACAGTGCACAATCCACATTTGGAGGTGCCAAAAACAGGAGTAGGCCAAGAGTGGGACAATGACATAGTGTGTAGGTCACAGCTGCAGCCACGCAGCAGCATCGAGGTCAGACTGTGGCACAAGACATAGTTGTGGTCACGGCAGCATGCCAACGAGCAGCTGCATCGAGGTCAGGACAGTGGCACAATGACACAGTGTGTAGGTCAGGGCAGCGCTGCATGAGGTCAGGCAGTGGCACAATGACAATCTTGAGGTTGCAAATAAAAAGGAGTTGGCACAGAATGGGACAAATGAAACAGTGTGTAGGTCACGGCAGCAGCCACAGCAGCCAGAAATGAGGTATGACAGTGGCAAAATGACACAGTGTGTTGGTCATGGCAGCAACCCAGGAGTCAGCATGAGGTCAGACAGTTGCACATCACATTCTGGGGTGCAAAAACAGGAGTAGGCCACGAGTGGGGACAATGACACAGTGTGTAGGGATCACGGCAGCAGCCACAGGAGCAGCATGAGGTCAGGACAAGTGGCCACAATCACTTTCTGGAGTGGCAAAAACTAGCGTAGGGCCACAGAGTGGCACAATGACACAGTGTGTAGGTCACGGCAGCAGCCACAGGCGCAGCATGAGGTCAGACAGTGGCACAATGACGCAGTTTGTAGGTCACGGCATCACCAGCATGAGGTCAGGCAGTGGCACAATGACATTCTGGAGGTGGCAAAAACAGGTGTAGGCACAGAGTTGGTGGGTGGGGGGGGACAATGACACTTGTGTAGGTCACAGCGCAGCCACAGCAGCAGCATGAGGTCAGTCAGTGGCATCAATGGAAACAGTGTGGAGGTCACGGCAGCAGCCACGGCACAGCCATGAGGTCAGACAGTGGCACTATCACATTCTGGAGTGGCAAAAAACAGGAGTAGGCCACTGAGAGGGACAATGACACAGTGTGTGGTCACGGCAGCAGCCACAGGAGCAGATGAGTCTGTCAGTGGACACAATGACACAGTGTGTAGGTACGGCTGCAGCAACATGAGGTTCAGCAGTGGCACAAGATCACATTCATGGAGGTGGTAAAAACAGGGAGTAGTCAAAAGAGTGTACAATGGACCAAGTGTGTAGAGTCACAGCAGCAGCCACTTGCACAGCATTGAGGTCAGACAGTGGCACAATGACACAGAGTGTAGGGTCCGGCGCGCAGCATGATGTCAGGCAGTGGCACAATGACATTCTGGAGGTGGACAAAAACAGGGTAGGCCACAGAGTGGGACAGTGACAAAGTGGGTAGGTCACGGGCGCAGCCACAGGAGCAGCATGAGGTCAGACAGTGGCCACACAGTCACATTCTGGAGGGTGGCAAAAAACAGGTGTAGGCACACAGTGTGGGACAATGACCACAGTGTGTAGGTACGGCAGCCCAAGCTCAGGTGCAGATGAGGTAAGACAGTGGCACAATCACATTCGGGATGGTGGCATAAAACAGGAGTAGGGCCACTGAGTGGCACAATGACACAGCGTGTACGGTACGGCAGCAGCCACAGGCGCAGCATGAGGTCAGTACAGTGCACAATGGGGGGGGGGGACGCAGTTTGGTAGGTCACGGCATCACCAGCATGTGGGTCAGGCAGTGGCACAAATGACTTTCTGGAGGGTGGCAAAAACAGGAGTAGGCCACAGAGTGGGGACAATGACAGAGTATGTGTAGGTCATGGCAAAGCCACAGCAGCAGAGGTCAGACAGTGGCATCAATGAAACAGTGTGTAAGGTTCCAGGCAGCAGCTACAGCAGCTGCTGAAGGTCAGACAGTGGCATAATGACACAGGTGTGTAGGTCACGGCAGCAACACTGCTGCAGCATGAGGGCAGACAGTGGCACTGTTCACTTTCTGGAGGTGGCACAAACAGGAGTAGGCCCAGAGTGGGACAATGACATAGTGTGTAGGTCACAGCAGCACCACAGCAGCAGCATGAAGGTAGACAGTGTGCACAATGACATTGTGTGTAGGTCACGGCAGCGCACTCATGAAGCTGCATGCGGTCAGTCAGTGGACAATGACACAGTGTGTTGTCAGGGCAGCGCAGCATGTGGTTTAGGCAGTGGCTGTTTGACATTGTGGTGGTGGCAATAACAGGTGTAGGACCTCAGAGTGGGACTTGAACTGTGTGTTGGTAACATTAACGAAATAATGAAATTTAAGACAGAAAAAAAAATTTGCGTTAATTTCGAATTAAAAAAAACAAAAAGAAAAGAAGGAAAAAAAAAAATGCAGACCTACACGTGAAACACTTACACACAAAAGAAAGAAAGATTTCACCCCCACCACCCACCCCCAATACCACCATCATAGAAAACCAGAGCGCCACCCATCAAATCTCCCCCCCCCCCCCCCTAAGGCAGGCAGCCACCCAGCAGCATGATGTAAGACAGTGGCAAAAGACACAGTGTGTAGGTTAATGGCAGCGCCACAAGGCAGCGCATGATGGTCAGACTAGTGGCACAATCACATTCTGGAGGTTGGCCAAAAACAGGTGTAGGCCACAGAGTGGGAAAATGACCACAGTGTGTAGGTCCGGGCAGCAGCCACAGGAGAAGCATGAGGTCAGACAGTGGCACAATCACCATTTGGAGGTGGCAAAAACAGAGTAGGCCACTGAGTGGCACAATGACACAGTGTGTAGGTCACGGCTGCAGGCCACAGGCTCGCATGAGGTTCAGACAGTGGCACAATGACGCAGTTTGTAGCGTCACGGCATCCCAGCATGAGGTCAGGCAGTGGCACCAGAGAGATAATTCAGGTGAGGTGGCAGAAAATGAAGGTAGTAGGCTCACATCGCAGTGGGACATTGAACGTGTGATAGGTAACAGGAGCAGCAACTGCAGCAGTTGAGGTCTAGACAGTTGGCACATTTCGACACCGTGTGGAGTGTCACCAGGCAGCAGCCGCAGCAGTCGCATGAGGTCAGAAATGAGAACGTAAACATGAGACCATGTGAAGAAATGTGTAGATGTGGTGAAAATAGAGTAGGTTTTGCAACTATTGTCATCACGCTGCGTTTGCTTTATCATAGGTCTATGAGTATAAAAAGAAGATTTTTTGTCAGTGGGTATCAGACAAGAAAAGTTACCCCAAAAAAGGCATTGTGACCCTTTTTCTCATGTTGAGTGACTCGTCTACAGTAATTGATGCTTAAGGTGTTCAACCAACCGCAAAATATCCTGGCCCTGTTGTAAAGGGTTGTCTTTCTCACCGATGCTGATTCACAGAGATGTCTTCAGACTCACACTTCGCTTCAGATCGGGATGTGTAAGCGTGGGTGCTTTGTGCTCATAAAGCCTCTTTCAACTGCTAACAGGTTGGTCACAGCCTGAATGTCAGTCCACATATATGCAAGACCGCCTGAGAGACGCTTTGTTCTCCTCCAGCTAAACATGACTGAGGGGTGTAGTTGCATTCATCTTTATTTTGTGTATCCTGTGCTCTGTATATACATATGGGTAGTCTGCTAGCTTCAACAAACGCTAGCTTGATCATTGATTTATTGTTGGTTTGACTATAGCAAAAGATAGAGCCAAAGGCATCCACTTTCACATTCTTAATCCACAAGGTTGTGAAGAGTCAATCATAAATGACAAGAACTATCGACGGCTCTCTCGACGTGAATCCAGTAGGGCTTTCCGAAGGTTTCAGCCATTTAGTGAAACTGCGGGAGGTTAGATTTTTATAAAGTCAGTGTGTAGATTATTACTGGAGGCTGGGTCGGCTTCGAAAGAAAATCGGCATAGTCGCTATTGCATTGCGAGTGTCGTTTATGATCAAGCTAGCAACCTGATCCCCAATGGGCGTTAGTTTTGGGGATCCCAGAGGGAAGTTTTTTCCCCACCAATGAGTTTTTCATGAGATGCTGCCTCACGCTCGTCGATTGGCAACAAGCATCTTTACTCTTACAGAATGAAAATAAACTGGCATTGTTTGGAGCTCTCTCGAGAGGTCTCACTTTGTAGTAAGAGACTGACAAGGCTGGACACAGCGTATACTCAGATCCAGCATTTGCATTTGAGAAAATATTGGTGATAAGGGTCAGAGATGCGGGACAAAGACTCGTGTTGCATTAACTGGTCCTATAGATAGTTTACGAATGGATCGGCACGCAAAGCCTTAGAGGACTGAGTTCAGGATAAAGGTCGAGTAGAGACCTTATCTTGGATCATTTCGAGGCACTGCCTGGAAACAACTATAGCAGAGTGAAATGCGTAAAGAAGGATTTTTCAAGATTCTCCTCTTGGACAGTTTAGCAAAATAAAACGCGTTTCCTCGTTGCAACTGCAGGACCCCATAACACTAGACGTGTCTTCTATGGAATGTGGTAGATCAGGAGAGAATATCAGGATAGTGTCACCAGAAATACATCGAACACCGGAGATATATAGGGGTCCGGTAGAAGAAATCACTGCCGTGAACGCTCCTAAATCACGATGAGAAAGCATTGCAAGGCCAAAGTGCATATGATATATGTGAAATTTTTGCCCCATGGATTCTGTCAGACAGTTCAATAACAAAAGCAGAGGGTACTTTTAATCTTTGGTAAATCATTATTAAGCCCAATAGTCAATACCCTTCTTTTTTCAGGACCCATCTTTTTCTTTTTCTCAAGAAAGAAGACTTGTGTAGATTGAGAGAAGGACTCCGTGGCTAAATTTCCTGGTGTACTTGATTAGGCACGAGTCTTGGGCAGTGGCAGGAGATACACTTGGACACCAGGGTTTGGGAAAAGAGGTGACAGGATGAAGGTCATGGGGCATTATTGGGGGCCTATGTGAATGCACAGACTCATGCCTTTTTCTCACAGAAGAAGTCTAAATAGGCATGATAATAAGTAGGCAACAAGGAGAGGTTCAGAAAGTATAGAGAGACTAGGGCATGATTCTTGGAAATAAAACATGGAAGTCCCAGAGGCAAATATTAATGGATTTTGACAGCATGTAGAAGAAGTTATTTCAAAAATCAGGGCTCTAGTCTGCTAGGGCGCATTGAAGGTTGTGTGATGTATTTGATGGGTTCCACTAGTTTTCTGCTGTCACTGGAGGCTACTGCCAGGAAAAGATCAAGGCTGTCGGAGGCTAGGATGTAATTATGTTGGGGCATCGAACCAGCTTGTTGGCAGAATGGATAGTTGTTTGGCAGCGCATAGAGAGAAGAGAAGCCAGAGATCACTTCTGTGGAGAAGTACTTTGTCATCTCCAGTCAGGGTCACAAGCTTTGGATGAAGGAGTTTTTCTCAACCTAGTGACGGTTGTCTCTTGTTGGTACAGCCTGTACTGAGTGTTTCGGGATATTGTCAGATGTCGGGGAAACTGCCCTCTCACATTGTGGTTTCTTCTGCTGCAAATACATACTTGCCTCCTCGTACATCTTTGTGATGCTTTTGTTATGAAGTTAAGCCACTTAACTTTACATCAGCTCGTTGAATAGATGGAGGTGCAGCTTTGCAGTGGTAGGAGGGCACTGGAAGGTTGAGTGGCCTCATAGCCCTTAGGAGGTCCATCGTCTGAGAGTTGTAAGTCTTGAGGCTGTTGCAGTGGCTAAAGGTTTACAAGGCAATGCAGAGAGGATGGTAGATCCTCGCTGTCAATTCAACCTTAATGGACCATACAGCTCTGCCAGAAGGTTTCACCAGGGCGTCTTTGTTCCCAGCCAGTTCGCACACAAGGTACGGAGACGAGGTATACTGGCCATGGAGGTCTAGCTGCTCCTGACTTGGCTCAAAAGAGACGGAGTGGCACCCAGTCACGGTTTTATGGTCCTCAGTGCTCCTGGAGCTCGCTCCAGGATTCGCCCCAATAAAAAACTCAGTGCTTGTTCGAAAACAACAGAAAAAACCAGGAAGGAAATCTTGGCATAGGTTGCTGGAAGAGTAGGACAGAGACCCTGAAATGTATTGGAGTGGTTATAAATCTGACCAACTTCTTTAGAATCTCTATCATAATGGGATGGGGGCTGAATGTTGGTAGAGTTAGCGCGTGCCCCACTGCTGACAGTAACCAAAAGTGGTTGCCCTGAGAGACGGTGACGTGAAGCGCCAGTTACTCGTGAAGCACCATACTTAGGACAAAAGATGATGTTGACAACTGTCTGCCTCCCCACCACCAGGGAGAGAGAGAGCTGTTTCCACAACATTGATAGTGTATCATATTATGGTTCACTGGTCTTGACATTCTTGCTGGTAGGATATTTGTCCATACCAGATCTGTCTAATTGGAATTGGAATGTGCTAGGATGGAGTTCCATGGTGTTAGAGCTATCTGTCGACATGGCGCGGGAGTGACATCTGCCACTGCGCCAATGGCCGTGATTTACCTGGAGGGGGTGTAGCTAGGGATCTTCTTGCTCTTGACTGGTGTACTTAGCGACTGGTGAGGATAGGATTTGGATAGTCACTCGATCCAGTGCAGGTTTCCCTGCCAGTGGAGCTAGATCGGGGGTCAGAGACACAAAAAGGAAGAATTTTTGAGTGACTAAGCACCAGGCCTTTGAGCAGAATGGCAAAGTGATGTAGTCAGGGGGGGTAGTGGAGAGTCAGGGCAGGTCTACGGTGTGATATTGCAGCTGGTGAATGATCACTTACAGGATCAGCAATACTTAGCCAGACCACTAGAAACCTAGACTTAAATGCATTCAAGGTGTGGAAGGAGGAGTTGCTCAGATATCCACTGGAGCAAGAGATTGGTCTTGGGAATTTCAGACAACTGTGGGCATCCCATGGGGTTGAAAGTATCAGAAGAGGTCTGGCCACGACATCCCTATAGCCCAGGTGGTAGGCTTTGTCAGAGCAAGGTGAGTAGTTGGTGTGGGTGTCCAGCGATACGAATGAAGCAATTTTAAGCAAGATAAAGACACAGTAGGGGCATGGCTGTGCACAATTCGGAAACAGTGGGGTCTGGAGTACAGAAAACTTGCACTTACAGTTAGTAAGAGGGTCCGGAACTTTGTTGTTTAGTAAATCTCTGGTGCTTCCTGCATGAAATTCTGGGAGCTATTTTTTCTTATGTATATCTGTGTTGTTACATGTTCCTCTGTTATCCTAATAATAGGAGATGTATAGAACTGTCAGCCTGGGTTGTACCTCTCATTGTGCTTGAGTCGTGTAAACACGGAGATTGGTCCATATTAGTCTGTGCAGGGACACACCCATGCAATTGATAATAAATAGCGGTAGAGTTTAAATAAGATGCAGAGTAACTTGTAACGGTGGGCCAAGTGAGGTTGAAGCAATCTCTTTTCGTCACAGTGCAATGTGTGGTATGCTGCAAGATGTCCAGCGTGGACTGCCTTTTTTAAAGCAATGGCACAGCAATAATCCAAGCATGCTGTCAGTTGCAGTTCTTATATTACTGTTACTTCGAAGAGAAACTAAAGCTGGTGGCCACAGCATCAACAGTGAACAAGGTGCACCAGGTCTTGGTTCGACACATACGAAGTCACAGTTCTAGTATACTGTAAACAGGTACAGTACTGCAGGATATCGATGTGTCAGCACGTATAACTCAGTCTTTGTCACCTGCATCGGGGGTGGGATTATCACACAGGTTACGCAAAAAAATGTTTACTGATGCCAAGAAGACACAGTCATTGGTTCAGATTGACTGTGACTCCAGAGAGGTGTGCAGTAAATTCTTAGAGGAGTATTCCACACCTGAGACATTAGTTCGGACAATGTACGATTGTGTGAAACTGGCCCTAATGTGGATGGGTTTTTGGTGCCTCACCTTTAAGGACTACCCTCGAGATGGAAATATGTGGGTTTCCCTTGCACTTGTGCTCCAGGTAGGAGAGACATGGTGCCATGCTAGAGTACATGAAGTTTCTCTGATGTTTTAACCACCTTCTCTCTGCTTTTTTTGCTTATCTGATTACTCCAAGTTAGGCCTCTGATCATGGTGAGTCACTCCTGGTGGTCTTAATCTCTAGCTACAGGAGGTTGTTAGTACAGAAGTTAATGACAAGTTTTGTCCTTGTACTTCCCGTACGACTGCTATTTAAAACTGGTAAGCACCTTGTCACTGGAATACAATCAGCCAGGAAGTGTGAGTTGAAAGCTGCCGTTGAGTGTGTTCTGTGAGCTGCTTAGGTGAGAGAAAAGACTTTTAAGCAAACAAACAAAAAATTACTATAAAACAAATAAGCGTTTATGTAACAGCTCAGATGCATTCTCCATGGCATCTGATACAGCTATCAGGAGCAGCATATCTTTGCTAATGTTGCTCTCAGAAGTGATGTGTATCTCCTAAGGTATTGATTGTGTCTTAATAGTAATCTTTCCTGTAAAATTCAGCAGAACGTACACTAGTCTGATTAAGAGTCAGCGTGATTAGAGTCTTCGTGTGTTTGTCTGTCAGGAATTCAGGAACTACATGCAATAGTCTTGTCCTCAACTGATTTAATGTTATATGCGCCACTATAAGAAAAGGTGGTCCCTCATCATGTAGCTTATTCATGTGTGTATGGGTATTCAGCCAAAAATATGGATGTCAGCCGATGTTTTAGGGTGAGAAACAAGATAAACAACAAGGTTGTGAGGTACTTGGTCATGTTTGGAAAATCTGGCATTGTGCCGAGGTCCCAGAGCCATGGGATGCACTGAATTCACGAGCCATCTTACTGAGCGCTCCTTCGATTGGGGGACATGCAGTTAGCCAGGTTTTGTGTCCAACATCTATGACTATGTGGAGGGTAAGCTGGGTAATCTCAGCGTCTGGGGGCCAACCCCCTACCTCGCAATCTACTCAATGTTTCATAAAACTCAGTGGGGACTAGTGGTATCTAAGCTAAAACTACGAGCGCACGTCAGAGATTAGATTATTTCCACGCATAATATGTTCATTTCCTGGGGCTTTGTATTTTTAAAAACTATATCTGCAGACCCGTAGAAATGTCAGAGACGCTGCTTGATCTGTCATGCTCATGTGAACATATAGAAGATCTCATCCGTGATTTTGCAACCAACATTTTAGTTATAAAACCCTGTATTAGTGAGGTGCATGAAGTGATTGGCACTAGTAGCCCCGCTCTACAGTATAGTGCAGTACTGCATGTCCTGTAATGGCTTCTTAAGCGCAAATATTAGTGGTGGTATCATGCGTGATTGGTGGTCTGATAGCGTCGTCTTACAGTATAGTGCGTATCTACATGATTCACTGTACTGGTCGTTCATTTTTAGTGAGGTGTATATGACAGTGTTGGTGGCTCTTATGAGCACCAGTCTCTACACTACTCGTGACGTATCTACATGTTCTCAGTACTGCTTCCTTACAGTGTATTAGTGAGGTGCGCATAGCAGTGCTTGCGACAGTCTATAGTCCTCTTACAATATGTATGCAGTACTACATGTCCTTGTACTGGGCTCTTTACAATGTATTAGTGAGAGTACTTGCAGTGATGTTTGCTGATCTATATCGCCTACTACAGTACAGTGTCGATACTGTCAGTGTCCGTGTACTTGCTCTTACATTGTAGGTAAGTGAGGTGGGCATGCAGTTAGTGGTGTTCTAGTTTGCACCTCTCTACAAGGATACTGAGTGCGAGATACTACATGTCCTGTATGAACTCTTTAGATGTACTAGTGCAGTGCATGTAGTAATTGGTGTGATTAGTAGTTCCTCTTCTCCAGTACTCAGTGCGCGTGATCTACTTGCATTGTCGTGTACTGCTCTTCATAAATGTGATTAGTGAGGTGACATGCAGTGTGTTATGTGGGTTTTTATAGTGCGTCTCTAGTCAGTGACTCATGTTGCGAGTCTCTGTCCTGTGTGACTGCTGTAACTATACATGTATTAGTGAGGGTGCATGCAGTGGTGGTGGTTATGTAGTTTAGTTCCTTCTTCAGTATAGTGCTGTAGCTGTACATGATCCAGGTCTACTCTTTACATATATGTTTAAGAGGTTGCTATTGTAGTGATTAGGTGGTTCTAGCAGCGTCTTCTCTTCAGTACAGTGCGATATACATGTCCTGTGTGACTGCTTCATTTTATACATGTATTAGTGATGTGCATGGCAGTGATGAGTGGTCCGAAATTAGCGCCTTCCTACAGTACAGTGCAGTACTACATGTCATGTGTAGCTGCAGCAATTATACATTGTATTAGTGAGGTGCATGTTCAGTGAAGTTGGTGGTCTAGGTAGTTATAAATACTCTCTACGAGTAACAATGCTGTAATACATGTCCTGTAATACACTTTTTTTTCATACATAATATTACTGAGGTAATGCAGTGATTGGTGGGTCTAGTAGCCCCTCTCTACAGTACAGTGAGTAACTACATATACTGTATGCTCTTACGCTCGATGTACTATGAGGTGTATGCACAGTGATGGCTGGTCTAGTAAGCCCCTCTCTACAGAGAGACAGTGCTCGAGATAAAACTATGTCCTGTACTTGCTATCTTACATGTACTTGTGAGTTGCATTCTGAGTGATTGGTGGTCTATAGCGCTCTCTAAGTATAGTTGCTTAGTACTACATGTCTGTACGAGCTTTTAATTTATTAGTGAGGGTACTAGAACTGCAGTGGATTGCTGAATCTATATCGCCTGCCTCTTCAGTACGCAGTGTGGATACTGCATAGTCCTGTACGCGATCTCTTACATGTATTAGTTAGGTGCATCAGTTAGTGTGTGTTCTAGTTGTACCTCTCTACGGCTACGTGAGCGATACTACATGTCCTTGTACTGCTCTTTAGATAGAATAGGCTGCAGTGCATGTAGTAAGTGGTGGTCTTTGTAGTTCCTCTCTACATTACAAGTGCGATATATTTACTAAGTCGTGTACTGCTCCGTTTAAACTTGTATTATTGAGGTATCATGCAGTGATTAGTAGAGTTATAGTGCTATTGTCTCTAACTAGTACAGTGCCTGTATACTTGTAATGTCCTGTACTGCTCTGACAATGTAGATGTAGTTGAAGGTGCATGCAGATGAAGTGGTTGGTCTTGTTAGTTCCTCTCTGCATATAGGTATGCCAGTACTAATCATGTCCTGTGTATAGACTCTTACATATATGACTGAGGTGAAATGAGTAGAGAGTGTGGTGGTTCTAGCAGCGCCTGCTCTACGCAAGTACGTGACGGTACTACATGTCTGTACTGCTTCTTTACATGTACTATTGAGGTGTATGCAGTTCTCTGATTAGTGGTTATAGCTCCACTCTACGAGGTACAGTGCCGAATGTAATGACATGTCCTGTAGTGCTCTTACATGTATGAGTTTGAGGTGCATGCTCAGTGAGTGGTGGTCTGTGTAGTTCGCCAGTTCTTGACATCGCGCTACAATGCGAGTAGCTACATTGTCCACGTATCTACTCCTGCATATATATTCCTGAAGGACAAGTCAGTGATTGGTGGTCTAGTAGGCCCCACTTCTACAGTACAGGGTGATATGTCTAAATATCCTGTACTGCTCTTTACATGGTACAGTTGAGGTGTATGCAGTGATTGGTGGTCTAGTAGCCCCTCTCTTACAGTACAGTGCACGAGTAAAATAATGTCCGTACTGCCTAATTACTGTACTAGTGAGGTGCATGCAGTGATGGTGGTACTAGTAGCGGCTCTTCTACAGTACAGTGTGGTGCTACATGTCCTGTACTGCTCTCTACATGTGCCAGGATGAACATCTCCTTTGGGCACTGTTGAAGGCGCCATACATTTTTCAACCGACCCTCTTTTAGTGAGAGGTTACATAGGTGTATATAAAGTACACTGAAAAGCAAAAGGGTAACAATGAACTTTTGACTTTCAGGTTCCATATCTACTACTATCATGTTTATAGGAAAAATGTATGTATGAGAGCCAATATAAAATGTCTATTAATGATGGGGAGGTCTTGCCCCCTCCCACCCCCTCTCACACTCGAGCTGTAGTGGACGGTGAGATATGGAGCCTGAAATTCAACAATTCAAAACATTGTTCCCCTTCTACTCGTCAGTGTACATGACCAACAGGACTCACACACAATTTACAAATCTCCTGCAGTTATGTCACTGTAACAGGAATAGCTAGGAACACCAGAACTATAATGCCAACCACTGCTATAGACCCACTCATAGCCTGACCAGGAATTGAGAGTCTGAAGCTGGCTGTGGCTCTGTGAAACAGCATGGTGAGAAAAGCTCTTTAAAGGATGAATAGCCGGGAGCCTATTAGACTCAACTCCTTACTTTAGTCCAGATCAAATCAGTGGGTTCCCTACTACTGCCAGTAGGCCTTATGTCAAGGAACCAGCAAGGAGTTTTGTAACCCTACCATTAACGATAATGGGACCATGACTCTTACTGTAGGGATTTAGGTATTCTTGACTCTGCTCCTTTATAGTGGTGGCCTCTCTGATGGTCTCCTAGATAGGAGGGGGCTCCAGCTGAGGTAGGTCCTCATAGACACTATAAATCTCTATGAGTTATGCTTGAAGAGATTGCACAGAGATTGCCTTAGAAACACAGGGCTACCTGCCTTCTTCCAAAAATAGTGCCATACCTGTCCACAGGTTGTGTCTGGTATTGCAGCTCAGTCCATAGTAGCGAATGCAACAGTTCCAGACACAACTTGAGGACAGATGTAGTGTGGCTTTTGGAAACCGACTGAATTAGGATAGGATGAGAGATGACTAATAGGGGGCAGATTCCCTTGTCCTAGTATGGGGGAGGCATCAACCAACCCCCAGATTTGCTGGCAGGTCTCCTTTTATTATTAAACCCCTATAGATGTCATAGACTGTTAGATTTGTATAAATTGAACAATTGTCATTAGAAATCCATTAGAAAGACGCACTTGTCCCTGAATTGTAAGAGTGTCAGGTCCGTGAAGAGCAGCTTGTTATTGCTATAGGGTGGTGAGCGGTATAATATAGCATTTGTTGTACAGATCCAAGAGGGATGTTTTTATTGTATCTGATACCAGAGAACAATAGAGCCGGTGTTTCTTACATAAATGTCCCCATTCTCAGTGACTAGCAGATATGTGCTGTGGGGGTAGCACTGTCATTACCTAATCTAATCATAGGCAGCGTCGCTCACAGTGACAACCCTCCATCTGCACATGGGAATACGAAATGCTTCTTCTATGTTTAATGCCTGAAGATACTTAACAGTTCTCTTATCTGGTCAGTGGTGTTTACCACGGTAGTAGGTAACGTATATCACCCTACTGGGGTGTGTGGGCTAAATCTCAGGCTGTGTATCCCAGAACATAATATCATGTAAGGGGTACACCAATGTGGAGAGTAGCAGGAAGAGAACTAAGGGTTCAACCAGTCCTCAATGGACTGAGGGTATGTTGTGAAGAAGAATGAGAAGAGTGGTCAAACTCCCTCCAGAACCATGTGAGGGACTGATAAACCCATATGGAAAATGATGACTTCAAGTTATTGCTGCAAAATGTAATTCTACAAGTGATTTATTCAAGGGGTGGACTTTTTAAGTGATTTTATTCACAATGGTTTATCCATTTTGGCTTGATTTTTGTTGTGTAAGTAATGACTTGGTGAAATCTATTGTTCATCTGAGGTTGGACTTACCTAATTCTAAAGCCTTCTTAGGACCATTTTTGATTGTGTCCTGGTACATAAAACCATAGAATTCAAAGAAGATGTATGTCAGGAAAAAGCCCGCATCGCCGGCCCACTCGAGGGTCGATGGCCTGACTTGGGGTGTATCGTGACGTTGCGCTGCCCCCTAGGGGTACACAAGGTCAGCCTGTTCCACCGTTAACCCCTGTCCACACAGGCACATTGAGACCCAGGGTGCACAAGAGAACACACTCCTCGCCAACGACCCTGAACGGCTGAGAGAGATTTGTTTACCCACACTGGATAAACAAAAATCTGCCAGGCCAATAGGCTGCCACCAGTTTCTAGTTTAGTTATAAGACTGGTCCGTTACCGACTTATAACAAGGCCAGGAACCTGCCTTTGGATAGCTATATTTTATAGACCGAGTACTAGGCGTGTGAGGCCAATGATCAAGACAGATTAACTTAGATTAAAGTTTATACATATAATTAGCCTTGGAGGGCACACTAGACAAATATATACAAAATGATAATAATATACAGATAAGAGTCAGAGGTGCAAATATAAGTATGGTTACAGACAAAGGCAGTAAAATGTGTCCAGTTACCTGTGGTTGGCTTGGTTCTGGGCTCACATGGGGGGGGGGGCTTATGTGGCCTCGGTTCTGTGTATGGTTGCTCCTAGAAATGCTCTTAAGTACCCCCCCTCCTGGATGCAATGACTGGGCCCACCTGGGGCTCCTGCGTATATCTGTAATGGGACAGCCCACGTGGCAGCCAACAACACTCCCCCCACACACCCCAGGGCCGGTCTATGAACTCCTCCCACTCTGGCCATGCCTCAGCAGGGCATTGGCACAGAACGGAACCAGTGATATCATCAGAACCGGCTGGACCTACACTACTCCCTGATACCAGACACCCCTATCCTAGTTGCTCCCTAAGTTAAGTTCTGAATTTCTCGATCCCCCTGCGTCGTACGAACGTGGGAGTGGTGGCTATGTGTTCGGGGAGTTCCATAATTTAAATATAAAACCCCGCCATAGACCAGTTATAAGCGGATCGCCTATAAATCTTTATAAAACATTGAGGCCGCTGCGGCTAGTAGCCTTTTGATCGAGTTTTTTAAGTCTTTCTTATCTTCTCTCTTTCTCTTTTACCTTCTCTTTTTCTTACATATTTACCTTCTCTTTTTCTCTTATCTTCTCTCTTTCTCTCATACCTTCCCTCTTTCTATTTTACCTTTTCTTTTCTTACATATTTACCTTCTCTTTCTCTCATACCTACCCTCTTCCTCTTTTACATTCACTCTTTCTCTTTTGCCTTCACTCTTTCTCTTTTACCTTCCCTCTTTCTCTCATACCTTCCCTCTTTCTCTCATACCTTCCCTCTTTCTCTTTTACCTCCTCTCTTTCTCTCATACCTTCCCTCTTTCTCTTTTACATTCACTCTTTCACTTACACTTTCTTTATCACCTTCTTTCTCTCATTCGTTCTTTCATTCTTTCTTTCACTCTTCTTTTGTTGCCTTTGGTTTACATGCAAGTACAATATACCAGGTAACCATCACATATCCGGCCTTAACTGGTGTTTCATGAACACATATTTTGTGTGGGGGCAGCTGACGTGTCGTCTCTGGATCTTATCAGTTACCAGTGTTGCTTTCCTTTCACCCTAAGCTATCAGGTACATTGTCGAGTTTATGCTGTTCTCACGTTATGTGGAAACCACACAAACACAGATTCACAGACTTGATAAACAACATTGACCTTTGAGTCAGGTCTGGTGTGGGTAAGTGGTAATCTGTCAGTGTGAAGGTCAGCCGTATATCAGTAATAAGATGGTTTGGGTAATGCTGTAAGCTGCGGGTTCCTCTTTATAGCATTGTTTTTTTGTATTTAGCAGAAATGTCATCCCCCCATAGGTACAAGATCAGGAATGGAAAGACAGTTACAATAATGAGGTAATAGTGCCGCTCATTTCCATATTTAATATTATTCCATCAGTCGACAGGACAATTTGTCATCATCTACCCAGCAATGCAATGCTAATCAGCTGTAGTAAAGTGGATAAGGCATAGTACCAGCTCTGGCACAATGGCTCGTGGCCCTAACACAGGATTGCATGGACATTTGGGGTCTTTGAGAAATTGCATGCTATTACTTAGGGTCTAACTTTGCTTTTACGAGGGGCCTTAATACAACAGTATATGGATATCTCTTGTCTTTGCATTGATGACAGATCCTAGAACAGCAAAGACTGTTAGGATTGCATAGAGAAATAACTAATTAGTATTTAAGAGATTTTTTTAGATCTTTGATATTAATAGGTTAGTCTTACGATGGACCATTAATGGGAGGTGTAGTACAAAAAAAGATCTTAAAAAATAATATCTATCCCATAATTTTGCACTTTTGAAATGTACTTTCTCTAAATTTTCTGTGAGCTTCCTGCAGTTCTCTATGAGCTGTTTGATGACATAAAGCTGAATTCTGTGTCTCCACATATAAAAGCTGTGTCCAGCCCAGGAGATAACCAAAGACAGGTAGCTTTGCAGGGTGGCCTACCCTTTGGTCCTGCTTCCTAAGGCTTCCAAACATAGGGACGAAAATAGGGAGCATACATTCAGACTGAGAAAGAATAGACAAAGCACAGCACAGGATCCTGGGTTTTAAAGACTAAAGGGAAAAGGCTCTAAAGCAGGAAGTGCTGCTGGCCAGCTTCAGAGAAGGGAGGTGACCTACAGCACAGGAAAAGCACAAATTACACAGAAAAACATCACAAGGAAATGGACAAGGAATCAGACAAGTCAGATGACTTTTTTTCTTTTTTGGTTTGTTGCTTTTTTTTTAATGATCAGTGGCAACCACACATCTGGAACCCACATCTGTCAGCTGACTAATTTGGGACACGGTAGTTACATATTTTGTAAGGCTGAAAAATGACAGACATCCATCCAATTCAGCCTATTGTGCTACATTGTTGGTTCAAAGGAAGGCAAAACTTTTAAATTTATTTGAAATAAATTTTCCCAATTTTTTAAAATAAAAACCCCTTTTAAAAACAAAATAAAAAAAAAAAAAAAAAGAAAATTTTAATAAAAAAATTAAAAAAAACAAAATTTGAAATTAAAAAAAAACCCCTTTTTTTTCCCTTAAAAATTTAAAAAATTTAAAAAATTACATTAAAATGAAAAAAAAAACCCCCCAAAAAAATTTACTATAAGTATATTATTACATATTAGTAAAGTAACCATCCTTTAGTAATCCAATTTAATAACTTTTTACTAAAAATTTCCCTAAAACAAAAAATATCCCCCCTTTTTAACCCCAACCCTTCTCCAATCCCCCGGTCACTAGAACTTGTTTATATTTACACTCTAAGAAATGTATCCAGCCCTTCTCCCAAATCCTCCGGTCACTATAACTGTTATATTATAAAACCAACCTCAGAAAATTTTCCAGAAACCCCTTCCCCCAAAAAAAAATCCCGGGCCACTATAACTTGTTATATTATTAATCTAAAATGTTCCCCGACCCTTCTCCAGAATCCTGGTCACTATAAAAATGTTATATATTTAAACTAGAAATGTATCCAGACCCTTCTCCAATCCTGTCACTTCTTTGTTATATTATTACATCGAAATGTATCCAGACCCCTTCCTCCAAATCCTGGCCACCCATAACTTGTTATATAACACTAAAAATGTATCCAGACCCCCCTTTTCCAGAATCCCGGTCAAAAACTTCAATTTTAAAAATAAACTTTTTTTTAAAAATTTTTACATCTAGAAAGTATCCCAGACTTTTTTTTCCAGAATCCACAGGCCTCACCCCTATTAACCTTGTTATTTATTACCAAAACTAAAAATTATCAGAAACCCTTTCCTCCCCCGAACCGGTCAACTTTAAACTTTATATTAATTTCTTGAAATTTTTTTTTCCAGACCCTTCCTTCCAGAATCCCCTGCCACATAACTTGTTAAATTATACATCCAGAAATGTATAAGAAACCTTCTCCAGAATCCGCACTTAAACCCTTTTTATATTATTACATCCTAGAAATGTATCCAGACCCCTTTTCCCAGAATCCCTATCACTATAAACTTGAAATATTATTAAATCCCCCCTTTTAAATCATTCAAGAACCCTTTTCTCCAAAATCCGGCCACTTTATAAAAAAAAATTGTTATATTACATCTAGAAATGTATCCAACCTTTCAGAAAACCTCTCTAAACCTTTATAATTATTTAAAAATCTAAAATGTATCCGACCCTTCTCCAGAATCCGGTCACTATAAATTGTTATATTATTACATCTAAAATGTTTCCAGACCTTCTCCAGAATTTCCCCGGGCACTAACCTTTTTATATTATTACATCTAGAAATGTTCCAGGACCCTTCTCCAGAATCCGGTCACTAAAACTTGTTATATATTACTCTGGAAAAAGTTATCCAGACCCTTCTTTCCCGAATCCCGGGCACTTAAACCCTTTTTTATTTTACATCTAAAATGTTCTCAGACCTTTAAACCCCGAAAAATCTAAGTCACTATAAATTAGTTATATTATTACTATCAAGAAATGTCTCCAGACCTTCTCCAGAATCCTTTGGTCACTAAACTTGTTTTTATTATTACATCTAAATGTCTCCAGACCTTCTCCAGAATTACTGAGTACAGACACTAAAAGTTATATTATTAAAATCTAAAATGTCTCCAGACCCTTTTCTCACAAAGAAAATCCTGGTCCTAGAACTTGTTATTTATTACATCTAGAAATGTTTTTTTTCCCCGAAACCTTTCTCCAGAATTGTATCCAGAAACCCCTTTTTTAAATCTGTCAGAGAACTTCTCATGGAAATTCATTTCTCACTGCTCTCACAGAAAGAATCCTTAAGTTTATGTAGAAATCTTATTTTCTCTAGACATTGAGGATATTTCTTGTTCTAGATACAATCCTGGGTATAAATAGACCTTGGGAAATTGACCCCTGATACATTTATGTATATTTATGAAAGGGCCCCGAAGCCGTAAATTTTTTTGAAAATAAATAACCTAATTTGCTAATCTCTTCTTGGGGATTGTAGTCCACCCAGTCCATTAATTTTTTTGTACCCCCTTTTAAACTGTTTAAGCTCTACAAGTTTTCCCTTTTCCTGTGCACTGGTGCCCAAAACTATTCCATGTGTGGTCTGGCCAGTGACTTGTATAATGGGAGAATGATGTTCTCATCTGACACTAGCTGCTACAATTAAGTTTACTTCCCAAGTCCTTCTCCAGTCACTTTTACCCAGCATTTTTTCCATCTAACATGTAATCATGTAATGGATTTTTCCTCCCCCTGTGCAAACCTTGCAATTATCTGTTTGTAAACCTATCTGCCATTCTCTGCCCAGCCTCCAATTATCCAGATCCCTTGTAATAATACATTATCCACCTTTTGTTGATTACTTACAGAGCTTAGTATCATCTGCAAAGGTTGATATTCTCTGCAATCCTTTTGTGTCACTAAACATTCTACTGTGAAATCTTCCCCTATACATCTTCCCCTCCTCTTTCACATATCCAACAGCCACACCTATCTTCAAGAAGTCTTTTCTCGACCCATCCTCTTCATCTGTCGCCACATCTCTCTACTACCATTTGCTTCAAAACTCCTTGATCAGCAACGCTGTCTTGAACTGTCCTCCCATCTTTCATCTAACTCACTCCTAATACTGCAGTTTGGCCTCCGACACCTACATTTTACTGAAACTGACTTAACTAAAATCACTAATGACTCCTCTGACTGCAAAAGCCTCACACCACCAATTTGTGTTGCTCCTCCTAGATCTGTCTTCTGCCTTTGATGCAGTTGATGAATCTCAACTCTTACAAAATCTCTCTTCTCTTGAAATCACGGACCTGGTTCTTTCTTGGATGGCCTTTTATCTGTCTGATCAGAAGTCTTGGGTAAAACATGAATTTAAAGCTAATTTTGTAACTTGGCTCCAACACACCAGTTCTAAATAAATAGAGCAGTGTATAATATAACAGTATGAAAAAAGTTTAGCGGAAAAAATTTTTTTTGGGATAAAAACTCAAAAATTGGGGATAATGTTAGCATCAAAATTTTTAGGATTTTACACCAAACTTTGGCGCATTAAAATGTGTCGTCAGGTGCACATAATGCCAAGTTTGGCCAGACGCCTGTTTATACATCTATAGAACCAGAAATATACACTAAACAAATGGCAAAGGCAAATTTATAGATGTCACCCTTAGTGTCTCAAACTCTCACTCCACCTCTTCCCCTTGTCATCTTTCTGTTGAGGTCCCCCAAAGGTCAGTCTTGGGTCCACTACTTTTCTCTCTCTCTATACCCTTGGCCTCATAGCATCACTTTGCTTCCAGTACCACTTGTATGCTGACAACACTCAAATCTGCATCTCTGGCCCAGATGTCAACTCTCTGCTTTCTAGGATACCAGACTGTCTACTATCCATATCCTCCTTATTCTCCTCCTCCTTTCTCAAACTCAATATGGAGAAAAATAAGTTCATTATCTTTCCTCCATCTCACTCCACTTCATCTGAACTGTCTAATACAGTCACTGTTTCCATGCTCTCCCCAATCCCACAATTCTCCCAACCCTTGACACTGCCCTGTCCTTCAAACCACACATTTAAGACCTGACCACCACCTGTCACCTCCAACTGAAAAATATTTCCCAAATCCACTCCTTTCCTGACTTCGTCTCCACAAAATTGCTCGTTTATTCCCTTTTATCTCACTCCTGGATTACTGCAACACCCTTTTCTGTGGCCTTCTATTTAGTACCCTTAAATCCATCTTCAACTTCACTCCCGAGTTGATCAACCTCTCTTCTCTGTACTTTTCTGCTTATCCACTTTGGAAATTCCTTCTTTGGCTAACCATTGCCCAGAAAATTCAGTTCAAGTTACTAACTATGATCTACAAGGCTCTCCATAACCTCTCCCCCCCATACATCTCTGCATTAATCTTGCGATACTTCCCCTCACACAATCTCCACTCCTCACAGGACCTTCTTCTCTGCTCTCCTCTTGTCAGCTCCTCATTTAACCATCTCCAAGACTTTTCCTGTGCTTCCCTTATACTCTGGAATTTACTAAAACAACACATCAGACTCTCCGCCACCTTTAGTAATTTCAAATAGAATCTGGAAAACTCATCTCCTCAGGATAACATACAACCTACAATAAATACTTCTGCCCTTATGCCATAATACAGACATCACTGTCCGCCACCTTCTGTCTCCCCCATCTCTATTGTAAATTGTAAGCTTTTACAGGCAGGGTCCTCTCTCCTTCCATATCATTGTGTTACTTAATGTATTTTATTTCTCTTATATTACACTCACCGGCCACTTTATTAGGTACACCTGTCCAACTGCTCGTTAACACTTCATTTCTAATCAGCCAATCACATGGCGGCAACTCAGTGCATTTAGGCATGTAGACATGGTCAAGACAATCTCCTGCAGTTTAAACCGAGCATCAGTATGGGGAAGAAAGGTGATTTGAGTGCCTTTGAACGTGGCATTGTTTTTTTGGTGCCAGAAGGGCTGGTCTGAGTATTTCAAAACTGCTGATCTCCTGGATTTTTCACACACAACCATTTCTGGGGTTTACAGAGAATGGTCCGAAAAGAAAAAACATCCAGTGAGCGGCAGTCCTGTGGGCGGAAATGCCTTGTTGATGCCAGAGGTCAAAGGAGAATGGGCAGACTGGTTCGAGCTGATAGAAAGGCAACAGTGACTCAAATAGCCACCCGTTACAACCAAGGTAGGCAGAAGAGCATCTCTGAACGCACAGTACGGCGAACTTTGAGGCAGATGGCTACAGCAGCAGAAGACCACACCGGGTGCCACTCCTTTCAGCTAAGAACAGGAAACTGAGGCTCCAATTTGCCCAAGCTCATCGAAATTGGACAGTAGAAGATTGGAAAAACGTTGCCTGGTCTGATGAGTCCTCGATTTCTGCTGCGACATTTGGATGGTAGGGTCAAATTTGGCGTCAACAACATGAAAGCATGGATCCATCCTGCATTGTAATCAACGGTTCAGGCTGGTGGTGGTGGTGTCAGGTGTGGGGAAATTTTCTTGGCACTCTTTGGGCCCCTTGGTACCAATTGAGCATCGTTGCAACGCCACAAACCTACCTGAGTATTGTTGCTGACCATGTCCATACCCTTTATGACCATAATGTACCCAACATCTGATGGCTACTTTCAGCAGGATAATGCGCTCCTTGTAACAGCGATCCAGTCTGGTATGTATCATTAATCCCCACCCTTTGTTTTGTATTACTGACCCAGTTACTTACCCACTTGCACACATTTTCCCCCAGTCCAAACATTCTCATTTTACTTACTAACCTTTTATGTGGAACAGTATCAAATGCTTTAGAGACATTCAGTCCTATCCAGTCTAGAACTAACCTCCTCATAGAAGCTGATGAGATTAGTGTAACAGGACCCGATCCTTCTTAAACCAATGCTGAAATGAGCTATACATTTATTTTCAGTGAGCTATTCCAGTAGAGAATCTCTTAGAAAACCTTCAAAAGATTTATGTACCACAGAGGTTAAACTTACCGGCCTATAGTTTCCAGGGTCACTTTTTTACCCCTTTTTGAATATTGGCACCACATTTGCTATGCGCCAATCCTTTGGGACGTACCCCGTTATTATACAGTCCATAAATATTAAGAATAGGGGCCTATCTATGACATCACTTAACTCCCTTAGGACAGGTGGGTGTATACCATCAGGACCTGGGAATATGTCTATTTCAGTTTTCTTAAGATGGAGCTGCACTTCCTCCTGGGTTAGACAAGAAACATTTAAGTTGGAGTTTACCTCATCCCTCTGCTCATCAACAGAAAGGTCATCCTCCTTGGTAAATACAATGGAGAATTTTTTTTTTATTAGGTTTGCTTTCTCCTCATCGCTCTCTACAGTACCTCCTTCACTACTTTCCAAAGGGCCAACATTTTCAATTTTAATCGTACTATTTATATAGTTAGAAACAATTTGGGGGAGGTTATTTTACACTCTCTCAGGCATCTGCCTTTCTGTCTCCAGCTTTGCCTTCTTTTTCATTCTTTTACATATTTTATTTTTTTCCTTATAGCTTTTTAGTGATTTCTCACTACCCTCCTGTTTAAATAGCTTAAACGCTTTTTTCTTCTTTATTGCCTTCTTTACTCCCTGTTGATCCACATTGATTTTTTCCTGCTTCGAATACTTTTATTTCTATAAAGTATATACCTCTCACAGTGAGTGCTTAAGATGTTATTTTTAAACACTTTGTCCCAGTCAATACGGTTTAGGGCCTCTCTAAGCAGAATTAAATCAGCCTTCCTGAAATTCAATGCTTTTTGTGGCTCCTCGACAAAATACTATATTAAGGGATAATTGGAAATGTATTATATTTTGGTCACTATTTCCTATGTGTCCCCCAACCTGAACCTTTACTCTGTCAGGTCTGTTAGTCAATCTTAAGTCCAAAAGGATCTTCCCTCTAGTCAGTTCCTGCACCAGTTGGGAAAGGTAATTATCTTTAGTTATTGACGAAAACCTGTTTCCTTTATGAGAACCACCAATTTCAGTTTCCCAATCTATGTCTCGGTAGTTTAAGTCACTCATAGTACCAACCTCATTATGATTAGCTGCTTCATCTATTTGTTTGAGGAGTACATCTTCTATGGGTTCTGTCATATTTGGGGGCATATTGCAGATTCGAAATAGAAGATTATTATTATTATTATTATTACTATTATTATTATAATTATTATAATAATTTTTATTATTATTATGATTATCGCAATGTATATCTATCCATAATGTTCATTTCCTGTATCTTCATTTATCCGCAGTGTTGGCTTCAGACGGGATTTTATATAAAGACATATAGCTGCCTCCTTAAGATTTTTTCTATCTCCTAAATAAACTGTAACCCTGTAAATTATCAGCCCAGTCTTAGCTTTCATCCAGCCATGTCTCAGTTATCCCGACTATGTTATACTTTTCCTGAGCAATGATTAATTCTAGTTAATTTATTTTGTTGGTGAGTCTCCTGGCATTGGTTGACTCCCATTTAGAGCTTTTTTGTTTTACATTTTTTTTTTATCCTGTCCTTATTAACTATTACTACCTGCCCTCCCTCCACTCCACCCTCTGGTTTATTACTAATTCCCAGCTCTCTATCTTCACTATCTTGCTCGCTATATGTGTAGCTGCCCTCCACCCAGTCCATAATTTAAATACTCCTCCAACTTCCTGGCCATTTTGTCCCCCCAATACAGCTGCACTCTCCCTATTTAGGTGCAGCCCCTCCTTAGCATAGAGCCTGTAGCCAAGATAGAAGTCAGCCTAGTTCTCCAAAAACTCAAATTCCTCCTTCCTACAATCTCCTGCGGCCTCTCTGGTGTGGCCCTTGATACAAGTATTACTTCTGAAAATACTACCTCGTCTTGAGCTTTTGGCCTAAATCCCTGAAATTGTTTTTAAGGACACTCCACCTACCTCTAACTCTGTCTTTGTCATTGTGCACCATAACAACTGTATTCTCACCAGCCGCACCCAGTAATCTGTCAACCCCATCCATGATATATGTCGAACTCAGGCCCCAGACACATAGCATATTGCTCAACAATCCCGAACTTTGTGACAGTTTCCCTAATAATAGAGTCCCCAACTACCAGTGCCTGTCTAGCCTGCCCAGTACTTCTATTCCCCATTTTACTGGAGATTTGCTGCAGCAGCCTCCCTGACACTTTTCCCTCTACCCCTCTTCGTGACTGTCACCAAGCTAGCTGCCTCATGTACTTTCACCTCCATACTGCCATCCTCCCCAGCATCTACCCCAGGGAGTGCCTTGCTCATTTAGATTTAGGATCTGGGCTTCCACATGTGCAGTGTGCAAATATCCTGCACAGCAGAATGCACCCTCAAATGGCTGTTCAAGGATTGCATACATTGCACATGATGTGCACTGGACGACATTGTCAATCATGGAACTCATGGGGATGTTACAAAAGAGATAGACACAGAGATCAACAGAAAATTAAATACAATATTCTTCTTTCTAAACTCCCCAAATCTAAAGTCCATCAATCTCAAATCCCACAATTAAGACAAAAAAATGCTTTAGACTAAAAAAATCACTCACATACTCACTCTTTCACTTCAGTTTTAAACTTTTCTTTCTCTGTGTTACAGTGGCTGCTGCAATTGGATCCTCTGGATACTTAGAGAGTACCTTACACTTTTCATTGTTTACCAGGCACTGCACCAAATATTTGGCAGTAGTTAGGTGTAGTAATTCAGCTCAACCCCCTTGCCTCAAAAAGGACTGATCTGGAGAAGGCTGCAATACTGCCCATCCATTACCAAAATTATAGAACTGTACTTATTAAAAAAGAGGAAGCCTCTTCAGTCAGCTGATAGGTATCTAGGGAGTAGGACTCATTACACATCCTATTATGTTGGGATATCACTAGATGTCAGTTCATCAGAATTAAAAAGTATCTCTATCGGGTTTAAAAATATAATAAACATAAAATACAACTATTTGGTATTGTCACATTAGTAACAAGCTGTACAGTAACTCGGTTGCATTATGTATGATGATTGATGTATGCCATAAAAAATTATGGCAAAAATTTTTTTTAGAATAGCTTTTCTGCTGCATTTTTTCAAACTAAAAATTATTGATTTTTTTTTCAAACATCTTAACTATTTATACACTTTTTTTTAACCCTTAGTAATGTATTAACATACTCTTGTATGCTAATACATTACATTGTGTCAGTATGACACAGACTGCTGTTAGGGCAACACACAGTGTCCCCAAACAGCAGGTTTACTATATTAACAGCTTTGAGGCTACTCTAGGCCTCCAGAGTTGACTGTAAAGACATTTTTCAGACTCCATTGGGCACTGGGAATCCTATTGACCCCATGGAGCAGGGGAATACCCTATGATCATGCCGCAGTCACAGATCGGCAATCAAATAATTAATCGGCTAATAATCGGAGGCTTCCTCCATGCACAGACACTGCTCTAGGAACGGAACTGTTAACCACAGTTCTTTTTCTAGTTCAGCTGCCAACAATACATGCACCGCCCACCATCTAAAGACAGTGGACTGTGTTTTAAGGCTACTAGACGTTAAATGATGAAGTATATATTTACAAATCATAATAGTAGATAAGAATACAATAATAAGCTGTTCATAAAGTATAGCTTGCCCTGTAAACAACAAAGTCTCATACATGGTAAGCCAACAATAAAAAAAAATGAAGTCATAAAGGAAAAATAAAGAAAAAAATACTTTACTATATTACTCTAGACCCTGTATAGGACTGAATAAATCAAGCTCTGTGCTGTATTTTTCTATGACCACCTAGCAATGCAGATACCCTGACAAAATGCATTAATAGGATTGCAGGAAGATATTTTTGAACTGCACTTGCACTCCATGAAAATCCAATTTCCCTATTATAGGTGGTAGTCTATTCATTTTATCAACATCTGGTAATTGCCATCAAGAGACGAGTGCTGTGAGGGAAGCTTTTGTCTGGGAAACATTTCATTTATAGGATTATTAAATCTGTCTCTCCCCAGAAATCAATGGAAGTGTTTATCAGCTTCTTTTCTTCTGTCCATCAATGTCTCTCTCTGGGGCTCTTACAGGAATCTCTTTCTGATAAAGGAGATGTCTGAGTCTTATCGTCACAGTTATTTACTCCTCATTCTATAGTTGGAATAACAGAGCAGCTCAATCTTGGTGGTTCTCCAGGAGCGGAACGGTTCTTGGTTTCATGCAGAAATTATAATTTTATGATCATATAGAAAGTTCCTTCTGTAGATAATGGTCCTCATTTACTATTGTGGTTGCACCAGAAAGTTTTTAAAAATTATGGAAGAACTGGCACTTTTTTATGCAAAATGTCACAGTCACATTTATTATGGGCTTAACCCTTTCCTGACAGGGCCTTTTTTTCCACATTCTTTTTTCCCTCCACACCTTCCCAGAGAAATAACTTTTTTTTTTACCACCTACATAGACATATGGGGGCTTTTATTTTGCGGGACAAGATATACTTTCCAATGGTGTCATTCACTGTACCATAGTTGTTTTTTAAACTTAAATTTTATTTACTTTTTTTATTTTAACATTGAATCCCCCTAGGGTGCTTCACCACTAGGGGGAGCAATCATTTATACAGCCTATTGCATTGTATAGACAATGTTTAAGTATGCTGTAGAGAAAGAGAGGACCCGAAGTGCAATCCTAGTGTAAATCAATATATGAAGAAGATCTTATTTGTAATACAGGTGTTTGCTCATCTGGTGATGTTGTGTCAGTGGTGGCACATCAAACCGTTAGCTTAAAGGGAATGTGTCATCAAAAATTGAGTCATCGTTTAAGTCCCGTTTTTAAGTTAAACACAAGTTTAAGGAATTTTTGGTTATTTTTTTATTTTTCATATCACTTTCAATATTTTTAATAATTCTTAAGTCTTGCAGTTTTCACTTTGGCCACTAGGCCTTGTTTGCAATGCTTTAACAGCAGTCAGAGAGATGCTTTACAATAGCTTCATGCACATAGGAGACTTAAGACTGACTCAGTCCCATTGACTTCTATAGAAACGTTTTCTAGTCATGCTCTGTGGCCTGGGAAGAAGTCACTGTGCAGAGAGGTGAAAGCATGAACTGTGACTATTTCCTCTTGTGACTGGGGGATCCTGTGTTATCTATGCACATTGCTGTCTCTTTTGACTTTGATCCTCTTTGTGCTGATAATGAGCAGACAACTGAGAATCATTCTCTACAGAACAGAAGTGTCAGACTGTTTATTAGGCCTAGTGGCCAAAGTGAAAACTGTAGGACTTAAGAATTATTAAAAAAAATATTGAAAGTGATTTGGAAAATTAAAAGAAAATATAACCAAAAATTCTTAAAAAATTTGTTTAAAATAAAAACATGAGTTAAACAATAAGTCATTTTTTATGACACATTCCCTTTAATCACACAGGATCTCCTCCAAAGGTAATCCAGGATCCTTGGAATCTTCAATAGCTGATTATTTTGGATAAGCGGTGTATTATATGCATTCTGCCTTAAAAGATGTAGACTCTCTCCGCTTGGTACAAAGCCCATCATGGATACCTCGCCAAGAACAATGATATAAAATAGTCGCTATGTCTATACAGGGCAGTTCCTAGGCTAAATTTCACTCAGGGTGAGGTGTAGAATCCCCCCCCCCCCCCCCGGTAACATATTGCACCACTATGCGACACATTGCATCACCATAAACCAAAGCCAAAATATACAAAAAGCTTTACCACAATGTGCTATGTATAAAACTACTAAATAAGTCATACAGTTAACAAATAACACCGCCCGCTATACCAACCAGAATCCCAAGACCACTAGGACCACATGTCACCAACACACAGTGACTGAATAATACCACAACTCCACGACCACATATCACCACCATATAGTGACTGAATAATACAAACTGACCATTACTGAGTATAAACCATTATACTACAACCAATATTACCAGCATATAGTGACCATACAGTGTTGGTGACCAGCTGTACACAGGCTCTGCAGACATATAAATGATTACATTAAAGTTATATCTAGTGACTCACAGGAGATGTCTCTGAAGAGTTGGTCTCTTTCTCTTCTTCTACATCTGTCCCAGACGCCATGATGACTACTTATGAATATTTACTGTAAAATTTACAAAACACATATCTTAAGACTCCTCCCTTTATCAGCACGTCTCTACCAATTTCTTTCTCTATACAAACTCCCAATCTATAGCACATGTAGCCACGTAGTAGCCCCCTGTAGCCATGTAGTAGCCCCCTATAGCCAGGTAGTAGCCCCCTGTAGCCAGTTGATGCTCCCCTGTAGCCAGTGATGCCTCCCTGTAGCCAGTGATGCCCCCTGTAGCCAGAAGATGTCCCCCTGTAGCCAATGCTGCCCCCTTGTCGCCAGTGATGCCCCCTGTAGCCAGTAGATGCCTCCTGTAGCCAGGTGATGCCCTCCTGTAGCCAGTGATGCCCCCTGTAGATGCCCTCTTGTAGCCAGTGATGCCCCCTGTTGCCAGGTGATGCCCTCCTGTAGCCAGTAGATGCCCTCTTGTAGCCAGTGATGCCCCCTTGTAGCCAGTGATGCCCCCCTGTAGCTAGTGTTGCCCCCCTGTAGCCATTATATGCCCCCCCCCCCCCCTGTAGCCACTGCTGCTCCCCTGTAGCCATTGATGTCCACTGTAGCCATTGATGCCCCCCTGTAGCCAGTAGATACCCCCTGTAGCCAGAAGATACCCCTGTAGCCAGTAGATACCCCTGTAGCCAGTAGATGCCCCCTGTAGCCAGTAGATGTCCCTCTGTAGCCAGTAGATGTCCCTCTGTAGCCAGTAGATGCCCCCCTGTAGCCAGTAGATGCCCCCTGTAGCCAGTAGATGTCCCTCTGTAGCCAGTAGATGCCCCCCTGTAGCCAGTACATGTCCCTCTGTAGCCAGTAGATGTCCCTCTGTAGCCAGTAGATGCCCCCCTGTAGCCAGTAGATGTCCCTCTGTAGCCAGTAGATGTCCCTCTGTAGCCAGTAGATGTCCCTCTGTAGCCAGTAGATGCCCCCCTGTAGCCAGTAGATGCCCCCTTAGCCATAGATGCCCTCGTAGCCAGTACATGCCCCTCTGTAGCCATAAATGCCCCCCTGTAGCCAGTAGATGTCCCTCTGTAGCCAGTAGATGCCCCCCTGTAGCCAGTAGATGCCCCTCTGTAGCCAGAAGATGTCCCTCTGTAGCCAAATCCCTGTAGCCATGATGCCCCTCTGTAGCCAGAAGATGTCCCTCTGTAGCCAGCACATGCCCCCCTGTAACCAGCAGATGCCCCCCTGTAGCCAGTAGATGTCCCTCTGTAGCCAGTAGATACCCCTGTAGCCAGTAGATGCCCCCTGTAGCCAGTAGAGTCCCCTCTGTCGCCAGTAAATGCGCCTCGGTCGCCAGAAGATGTCCCGCTGTAGCCAGAAGATGTCCCTCTGTAGCCAGCACATGCCCCCCTGTAGCCAGTAATGCCCCCCTTAGCCATAGAGCCCCCTGTACCATAGATGTCCCTCTGTAGCCAGAAGATGTCCCTCTGTAGCCAGTAGATGCCCCCTGTAGCCAGTAGATGTCCCTCTGTAGCCAGAAGATGTCCCTCTGTAGCCAGTACATGCCCCCCTGTAGCCAGTAGATGCCCCCTCGTAGCCAGTGATGCCCCCTTGTAGCCAGTAGATACCCCTGTCAGTGACCCCCGTAGCATGTTTCCCTCTGTAGCCAGTACATGCCCCTGTAGCCAGTACATGTCCCCCTGTAGCCAGTAATGCCCCTCTGTAGCCAGTAGATGCCCCCTGTAGCCAGTAGATGTCCCTCTGTAGCCAGTAGATGCTCCCCTGTAGCCAATAGATGCCCCCTGTAGCCAGTAGATGTCCCTCTGTAGCCAGTAGATGTCCCTCTGTAGCCAGTAGATGCCCCTCTGTACCAGTATATGCCCCCCTGTAGCCAGTAATGTCCCCCTAGCCAGTAGATGCCCCCTGTAGCCAGTAGATGCCCCCTGTAGCCAGTAATGTCCCCCAGTAGCCAGCAGATGCCCCCTGTAGCCAGAGATGCCCCCCTGTAGCCAGTAGATGCCCCCCTGTAGCAGTATGCCCCCTTAGCCAGTAAGATCCCCCCTGTACCAGTAGATGCCCCCTTAGCCAGTTATGCCCCCTGTAGCCAGTGATGCCCCCTGTATCCAGTAGATGCCCCCTGTAGCCAGTAGATGCCCCCTGTAGCCAGTGATGCCCCTGTAACCATAAAATACCAACGTTTTACTCAGTACGGTCCGCCGTCCCGTCCGGAGCTGCAAGCCTTGTAATGGCGTGACGTCACATGCTATTTATGCAGCACTCACTCCGGATCTCCTGGGCCCGGCAGAGCTGTTGAACGAGCAGATAGCGTCGCATGGGCGCTGAAAGCCGCGCCCCGCGATCTGATCGGGGCAGGGTGAACGATCCGACTCCTCCTCCCTGGGGGGGGGGGGGGGGGGGGGGGGGGGGCGGGGGGGGGGGGGGGGGGGGGGGGGGGGGGGGGGGGCGGGGTGAAAGCCGTCCCCCCTGGATGCGATACGGGGAGGAGGGAGGTGGAACGATCCGTCCTGCCTCCTCCCTGTACCAGCAGCTGCACAGCGAGTGTGTGCAGCTGCTGAGTGACTCTGCGCGGCTGTTATAAAACAGTGGCGCAGAGTCAGGGGCTATCCTCCGGGTGGGCGAGGCAGGCGGTCGCGACGTCCCCCTCGGGTGAGCGGAGCCTCGGCGCCCCGAGCGATCGCCCACCTCGCCCGCCCTCCGGAATGGCCCTGTGTCTATACGCCTGATAGGCTTGCTATAGACAATAAGTGGTAGCAAGAAATATGAGCTAAATAAGACAGAAAGCTCTTAAAAAGAAGTTAATTTATTTCTGAAGAAATACTGGTAAAAATCTGTAAAAGCATTTAAAATTATCAAAAAGTTTCACAGGACTAGTATGTTATGAATAACGCGTTTCGGTGGGGAAATAAACTAACTTCTTTTTGAAGAGCTATCTGTCTCATTTAGCTCATATTTCTTGCTACCAGCAAGCAAATGCCAGCAGCTCATTCCCACTTATTACCTATTAGGCGTATAGACATAACCACTATTTTATTGTATAGACAATGTAATATGGTGTACCCATATGGCGGCTTCACTAATTCCTGCCTGGGACAGGAAGTAGTAAAATGAAAAACATGCCGCCGATGGAAGCCTTCATCAAGCTTTCAGCCACCATGTTAACCGATCGGGACCACATCACCACCTTGCAGTGGAGGTCCCGATTGGTGTGAGGAACGGTGTTTGCCGCAGCGTCTAAAGGGTTAAACAGAACGGAATGGAGCCGACTCCATCCCATGCTGTTACCAGCGGTTTTCAGCTGTCATTAGCTGCAATCCTGTTACAAAGCCCTTTACTGATGCTATGACATACTCATACATCAAATGTCGGTAAGGTCATGTTCACACGGCAGATTTGGCCACAGGTTTGGCCGCAGGTATCAGCGCGGTTGCCGCGGCCCCAACCTCGTCCAAACCTCGCCTCAAACTAGCGTCTCCCGACGAGGTTTATCGGCGTGGTCGCGGGCGCGGTTGGGGCGTGGTTGGGCACTTTTTGCGGCAAGGTTTTCGCCAATACAAATTAATAGGCAGGACTAAACCCGCGCTCAAACCCGTGCCCCAACCATGCACCAACCGTGACAAAAAGCACAGCGAAACCCACGCCAACACCGTGCGGACACCACGCCGAAGACTCGCTGCCAAGAATTGACAGGAGACTTCTCAAACACGTGCGGCAAGGCTGCAGCCCAAAGCCGTGGCCAGACCCGCGCCGTGGGAATAGCAACGCAGTTTCCCATAGGAAACCATGCAATGAATTGGGGGCGTTTGGGGCGCGTTCTGGACGAGGTTTTGGCCACGGCAACCGCGCTCAAACCCGTGGCCAATTCCGCCGTGTGAACTAAGCCTACAGGGTTAAGGAGGTATTCCCACCACAGTGATTAGTTTTTAACATGTAGGGGAAGGTAAATGGAAACAGTTACCAAATACATTGCTCTTTTAAGTTAGCATTGGTCAGGGGATAAAGAAGATTTTATGTCCTCTTGGAGTACACAAGTTTCTCTGGTTAAAGACCACCTCTCCCCACTTCTCTCTCCAGTGTTTCTTATGTGACTGATTTAAGCAGCCGTCAGTCAGTCAGTTCTCCCATGGTTAGCCACTCCCTGCAGGGTCTTATCAATGGAGTTTGTTTACTTACTTAAATGAGAATCTTTCACTCTTTAGAGCTCTGTAGCCTGGTACACTGCTATTTACAAACCTGAAGCATTCAGCAATAGCTAGAAACAGTAGAGCTGATCTACTAATCATTGCTACAGACCTGCCCACAGTCTGACCAGGAAGTGTGAGTCTGACACTCTGTGAAACTGCATCGGGAGAAAACCCCTATTAGATTCTTCCAGCACACTGTTTGATAGGGGCGTGGCTTAGTGGGAAAGTAGGTGTTGTTTAGTGGGCAAAGCTTAGTGGTGTGTTCACAATGTAACATACTGTGGCAAAAATTAGCCAAAATTCTAGTGTATAAAGTAAGCAAAAAAAATTGAAATCTGCACCAAATTACTATAATAAATCTGGTGAATTTTTAGACTGTCTGTCTAGGTTGATGATTTCTAACTTTTAGGCAGTGAAAGTAAATAAATAAGGCTAATATATCTCAGACTTTTTAGTAATTACTAAATCTCAGTAATTTGCCAAATTACCAGTCCACTGCTATATAGTAAACCTCTTGTCCAATGGTCCCCAACCAATTAGTCTAAAACTGTTGGGAAACCACAATCTATATAAAGATTGGATGTCTCTGGTTTATTCAGTGCTGCCATTGATGGGTCATTGTGTTAGTCTGAAGAGTAAAAGTCTCATCCTGGTTTTATCCATGGAATGGTGTCAGCTTTCCGCAGACATATGTATTATAGTTGTCCTTCATGATTTGAAATCTACACCAGTAATAATAATATTCCTAAAATGTTAAGATGATTAAATAAAACAACAGACTTCAGCAGCTTTTCTTGCCTCATTTGTATTCATTGCCAGGTTCCTGCAATAATGCAAAAGTAGAACAGTCCGTGTAAAATAATACGCTAGGCAAATTTCCCGTTTCTGCTTCCTAAGAGGCTGCTACTGAAGTGACAAAATATATGGAAATCACACAGCTGTGGAGTGGAAAAACTTCAAATGTCAGGAAATTAATGCAATTATCAGCTCTTCCGCAGATGGATTTTTTTAAAGCTCCCCTTTAAAATATAAATTCTGCCAATTCATTAAATATTCTATTTAGTTGTTTATTATGTTACATTCACTTGGAAGTCATTAGCACAGATCCCAGTGGAGTCAGCTCTTAGGTCCTAGCATCCTGAGTGACAAATCAAAGGTAAAGATTCAACAGAAATTACAATTATTTAAACCAAGCTTTTAGCTTAATATTTTTTTACAAAATTTCTGGTGATTTTTTTTTGGGGTGATTCTCATTTTAAAAAATTCTAGAATAATCTAGTTTTTACACTGGCAACCTCAGCACACAGTAGGCTTACATTTCCTGCATCCTGCAGCTCACTCTTTGGCTTTGCTGTTTAGATTTCTAGCGCTTCCTGGAGATTTCATTAGTCAGTTGATACTTTCTGACCATTAACTTCAATTTATGTTAGCCGCCATAATGCTCCCTCACCCTACTGCACTGTCAATGCAGAAGAGGCAGGAATAATGTGTGGGTTATGGTAGACCCTAGGCGAGTTATTAATAATAAAGCAGAACAAACATGGTTAGTCACATTAATATAATGTAAGGCTGTCAAAGAAGAAAAAAATCACCTACACAAGACCATGCTTTCAAATAGTGAAGACAACTTGGGATCTATTCCTGTGTCTGAGAAAGAATGTGTCCACCATGCTGGCTCCCACCCAGGTTGTGCCCAAAGTATGTGTGGCCTCTATTATTCTCCAGCACTGCCTTAACTCTCTTGGGCATGGAGGTCACTAGAGATTCACAGGTTGCAGCCATTGGAATCTTCTTCCACTCCTCCCTGATGACATCACGGAGTTGGTGGACATTAGAGACCTTGCGCTCCTCCACCTTCTGTTTGCGGTTGCCCTGCAAATGCCCAATAGGGTTTAGATCTGGAGAAATGCTTGGCCTGTCCAGCACCTTTACCATCATTTTCTTTAGCAAGGCAATGGTGGTATTGGAGGTGTTTTTGGGGTCGTTATGTTGGATTACTGCCCTGTGGCCCAGTTTCCAAAGGAAGGGGATTATGCTCTGCTGCAGTATGTCACTACATGTTTGCATTCATGGTTCCCTCAATGAACTTTAACACCCCACATCTGTACTCATGCCGCTCCAACTTAAAACACCTCCAATACCATGCTTGACTGTAGGCAGACACACTTGTCTTTGTACTCCTTACCTGATTGCCGCCCCACAGGCTTCACACCATTGGGACCAAATAATTTTATCTTCCTGTTCTATAGAGATCACTTCTCAGCCTTCTACTCCTTATTTTCAAAGGCAGAATTACACTGTCAGGTAACACCAATATATTGATGATAAAGGATCCACCATTAAAAAAGGTGATGGACCCAGTTCACCTATCCTCCTTCTCTGAATGGTGACCTCCACACAAGTCGCAGACTATACTACCCTATCTTCTATAAGTCAGCAGGTAGTGGTCATAGCTCACTTCTTCCCCCTCCATGCATAATGACCTCTGTAGAGGTCACAGAGCATGCCCACAACAATGTCCTATAGAAGTTAGTAGCTGATGGCCACAGCTCACTTCCTCCCCTTAACTGCACACTGTATAGGTGACAGGGCATGGCCACAATAATTTTCCATAGACCTTAGTGGATTATTTCCAGACTACTTTTTCATGGCATTTATCCTTGGGGCTTGGGTAAAGCAATTTTCTGAACTACTGTTTACAGGCAAGTTTGGTGTCCTTGTACTGAGGTGGGCTTCTTAGAATATAGCGAAGTCACAGATGAGAGAAACGACTTCAACACCAGTTCAGACCAACAAATATTTTATTACTGAAAACTGAATAAAAAGGGTTATTATCCTGATACCTCAAGAACACGTACACAGACACAAACCAGGACCTTGTGCTAAGCAGCGTGCCGCCTTACTATATCCTCTGGAATCACAGATATTTTAACTTAGAAAATCTGACCGCGATTTACCTCATTAAAACCCTATGTAACTGGAGTGATAGTGTGGACGTGTATTTCAGGGGCGCGCTCGTGGTGTAGCACAAGGGTTTATAAACCTCAGAAAGTACCCGCTATTCCCAGAGAACCATTAAAAAATTAAATATCTCCCCAACAAAAGCAACTAGCAAAATTACCAACACCAGTGTAGGACTTATTCCACAGTCTCACGCGGACATTATTTCTGTAAATGTTCATTTAAGGCCTGACTCTAGAAAAGACCATAACTAATCTGCCTACAGGCCTAACCAATCAGGCTTGTGTGCACGCTTACCAGGTCCAGGTTTTTCCTTGATCAATTTCCTATCACCGGTTTCAGACAGAGGTTTTCTTCTGTCAACATCCGATGTCGCAGATGACGTTCACTCCGCTTTAACACTTCTCCTCTAACCGCAGTGAGGTAACAGATACAGTTGGGTTCAAAATATTAGCAGTGTGTTCACAAACATGAGCTAAGCACAAAATCTTTATGATAGTTTTTATTTCCATACATTGGAAACATGGCAGACTGTTTTCTAAATTGTAACATGATGAGAAATGTATAGAATTGTTAACTACTTTAGAGAAAATAACAAAAAATTTACATTGGACTGCTTCAAAAAATAGCAGCGTCTGTATTGGTCTTCACAAACTCAAGATATGTACTTTTTTGGGGTGATTTAGCATTCCTGTCAATCAGTAACCTAATATTTAGTTGTATAACCACAATTTTTTTTAGAAATGTTTCACATCTATGATGCATAGAGTTAACCAACTTCTAGCCCCTTTCAACTTTATTCCACCCGGGATCTTTGTTTTACATCCCACAATTTTATTTGCATTTGTTGGCTTTGCCTCAGAAATGGCATTTTAAGTGTTCTATCAGATTAAGGTCCGGGAATTGGGCGGTCCCATAACCTCAATTTTTTGGGACTGGAACCAACAATCTGTCATTTACAGGTGGGTTTAGGGTCACTGTCTTGTTGAAACACCCATTTCAAGGGCATTTCCTCCTCAGCGTAAGGCAATATGATCTCTCAAGTTTTTTGAATTGCAAACGGGTCCATATCCCGGGTTTTGGGGGTTTTAATGGGCCCGCCCATAAAAGAAACATGCCCATATCATGTTTCTGGCACCACTGTAACTTCACGTTCAGAGGTAAGTGGCTTGAATTAGAGTTTGGGTTCGTCTGATAACGTCTGGGGCTCTTGACCCAAAAAAACAATTTTATTTTCCACAAAAAGTTTCTCCATCTCTTTTTTGGGCCGGTTAGTGTTTTTTGGGGCAAATTTTTCGTTCCCACATGTCTTTTTTGAAACAGGGGACTTTGCGGGACCTCTTCTAAAATTAGCGCACACTGGGGGATAGGGGACACCCCCTTTTGTGTTTTCTAATAAATCCCATGGCATGACATTGTAAAATTTTCTTTGTATTCTACTTTTTTGGCCAAAGATGCCGCTATGTCCATTTCCCATATTGCAAATGAGGGACATGGTATAAACGGGCACTGTAGAAAGCCATTTTGAAAACTGCTTATTCGGGGGAAACCACAGAGACAGTTGAGCTAAAGGGACCAATTCAAGTCGTTCCAGGACAGGGAGAGCCTGACGTCTAACGACGCCATCGCACAGGGAGAGAGAAAAACTCCTGGACAAAAAGGGCCCAAGCTCCCCAAGTTAAGAGGACTGTCTGCAGCCGGACCAACCCAAGGACTGACCCTGAAAACGGAATTGCCGGCCATCTTTAAGGTACCTCAGCGGATGCTGACGCCAACGATTTCAGGACTGGAGAAGGCCATATTAGTTTAGTTATTTAGGCTCTTACAGGCCAAAGGGGGTTTTCCAAAATACATCCCCTGTTCAGGAACTTGGAGATTTTACTATGCCCCATTAACTTGAACCGGTTTTCATCTGTGGGAAATTTTGTGTCACGTGGTTTTGGGAGGGAAGTTAAATCTTTTAACTTGTAAGCTGCTGTGCTGCACCCGACCCCCTGCAACTGCCCCATACAAAATTGTTCCCGTTGGTGATTACGGTATTAAGAAGGAAAAGGGGGTTAACCCTTTTTGCAACCCCACGGTTAGGTAAAGTTCCCGGGCATCCCGAAGTACACTTCTGGCCGCCGGTGCACACAGGGGCCCAGGAACATATTTGTAAATTTTTTTTTTGGGGACCCGTTCACCTTTTGGTTCCAAAAATTCAGAAAAACAAACCGTTTTTTGCTGTTGTTGACTCGTTTTCTTTTCCGTGACTTCCTGTACCCGGAAAACCCTGCCCTCGTACCGGCTTACAACTTGCGTAGTCTTGCAGATACAGCACGTTAGGACGGAGGCGGCGGGGAGATCTTCCCCCGGCGTCAAGGCGTGGCCCAGAAAAAGCTCAGGTGCCCCTACAGTACACACCCAAGTGATTATGTCCCCTTTGGGGCCACTTTTGCAACTCTCCCCAAATTTGACGGGAAAAAAAAAAAAACCACTGCAGGACTGGACAGAAATGATCGACACAATTAAAATATTAATTTAGCTCCAAAACGGGGGGCAAAATTTCCCTGGGGCCTTGGAGGGGGGACTTAGGGGGCCCGAAAAGGGTGCGACCTATCTAAAGGGACACACTGGGAAAATATTTCGCTTTTGGGAAGGGGGCCCCAAAGGGGGGTTTACCAAAGGGTGCCCTGCGAATTATTTTCAACCGGCCCGCAAAGAAGGGAAAACCCTCAGCAAACTCTAATGCCCGCAGAAACATTGAATGAATAAGGCCGAACCCATGGCTATGGGGGCCCCCCCTAAGTAGATAACTACAAAGACCAGTTCATTTTTGGGACTGACAATAAATCCTTACAGAAAAATTTGCAGGAGATGACCCAATGACGGCTGACCTGACTTTTACAGTGTCACTTAGCCGCTATAATATTTTATTAACATTTAAATTTTAAACCCATGTTTTCCAGGGCGTTTGTAATTTGAGGGGGGTCACAAAACAGATATGTCAAGTGATTACAATAAGAAAATGAATATTTAAACTGGTACAGAGGAGAGAGGACCCTGCCCGCGAAGACTTACAATCTACAATCTTCCCTGTAAGAGGGAAGAGGAACCCATGCCCGATGGTAAAGGCTGTGAGATAACCCAACAAGCAGAGAAAAAGGGGGAACCAGATTTTTTAAAAAAGGGTGGTCCAGGCTTTACAAGCAAGTTTGAGAGAACTTCGGCTTAGTGCTCAATGAAGGCAGAACGGCCACAAGCTCCGAAGTGACTTCGGCCCCCACAGCACCCTTTCAGATCAGCTCCACAGAGGGTCCCCCGCAAGAGGTCCACCGGTGTGCAGAGGTAAAGGGGGCCCCTCTGCTGGCTTGTAAACATATGGCTACCCCAGAGGGTCGCGCCCGGGGTGGGCAACCGGGGGTTTAAACTACCAACCGCCGCAGTAGCGGGCGTCCTGTGGCGGGCAACAGAAACCAAAGCCCTTGGGGAGGTACGATCTTTACGCCATAGTCCTGTCAGGAAGCAACTAAAAGGCAGAAAGGTGCACTGTCTATTTATACTGGTCAAGTGTACCCGACCCCTTTGGGAGTTATTTGAAACACTGGGGGACATATGGACAAGAAAAATGGCACGAAATTAGCTGACCGACAGCCAACAAGGGTAGTTTGGATGTACAAAGGGAATTTGGATGCAGGTCCAAACTGTTGGACAAGACTTGGCAAAAGGGAGTTTGCTGGGGGCCACCCTTTCCAAGGGGGGAGGGGTTTTGGATCCGGGCAGAAGGGGCTTCGAGCCCTTTGGATCACCCCCCTCAAAGCCAAAGAGGGAAAAAAATTTTTGGCCCCGGGGCCCCACGCACCCCCACTCAGAAGGTCCTACACAGATGGTGAGGAGCTCAGTCTGCAGAAGACCCCACACCGGTCGACCCTTGGGCACGTGAAGGTGTCAGCGGGGACCCCGATCAAGATCCTGCCACACACAAAAAATATTGATCTGGCCGGGGGGGAAACCAAGGGAAAGTTGGGGGGCGGAAGTCTTGGTTGAACCATCCACAGGAAGATCACGAACCGAAGTGGTATGGGGTCCTTGCCACTGTGGAGGGGGGATTGACCCTGAGATGCCCAACGTCAGGACACGAGTTGACCTTTTCCTCAAATCCCCTACTACCAAGTCCATGTTCCGGGAAAGATACTCCCGGCGAGGGGGACGCACGTAAGGCCCAAAAAGGGGTGGGCCTGACCTATGCTGGCACCAGAACAGCCTCCGACGGAAGGGCCCAAGTGATTAGGCTCAGATGGGGAATTTACCGCAGGACCCTGACTCCAGGGGAAAACCTGCTGGAAGAACCCCGGGAAATTTCCCGAGGGGTTCTCCCAGACATAAATGAAGACTTTGGGTTGCTCTACCATCAGCATAAATCCCCACAGGCGATGCCCCGCCCATTTTGGGTTAAAGACAAATCCCGCCCCAAAAGTACCAGGAAGTGAAACATGGTGGCCAGCATGCGGAGAAAAGGGGGATTCAAAAGAGTCAAATCCCCGGGCCCCCCCTTTTTTTTTGGGGAAAAAAAGATGATCTCAGTTCTGCGTAACTACAGGAAGCTAAAGCCCAACCATTCGTGATGCCTATCCCCTCCCCGGATTGAAGATCGCTGTCCGCTCTAGGCCATCAAATTCTTTTGACCCTTGACCTGGCCCCGGAACTGGCAGGGGACCAGTGCTGAAAGGATAGGGGAAAGCAGCTTTCATTCTGCCTATGGGACTCTACAGTTCAAACGGATTCCTTTGGGCTTTCCAACCCCCGGGACATTCCAGCGGGGATGGAACACTGCTAGGGGGGTCTTAACTTTGAGTCGGGGGCTGATCACCTGGGCATGGTGTGGTGTTCGGGAATTCATTCGACGACCCCTTCAGAAACGGGGGCAGGTTTCTGAACGACTACGAGACCATGGCTGAAGATAAGCCAAAAAAGTGCCACTCTTTCCCCACGAATAGAGTACTTGGGGCATGTGGTCACTTCTGAAGGGGGACACCCGCCCCCATAAGGTGGGGGCAGTCCAAAACTGGGGCCCACCGTGTAAACTAAAAGCTGCGGGCTTCCTTTGGGGCGGCGGGTATCACCGAAGGTTTATACCCTTTTTCGCTTCATCGATGGGGGGCCCTTAAATGAATTACTTAGGGATACTGCTGGGGGTCCAAAGAATCGCCCATTGATGGGGACCTCGGCAGCAAGAGGCTTTTGAAGCTGGAAAAAAGGGGCCCGACCAGGCCCAATTCTGGGCCCATGCGCGTTCGACACCCCCTTTTTGCTGTATACTGATGGTAGTCACAGGGTTGGGGGGTGTGCTGTCCCAAGTCCCGGAAGGGCGAGAGAAGTAATTGCCTATGCCATTGGTTTCCCTTTCGGGAGTCAGAGCGCAATCCGACAATTTAGCTCCTTTAATTGGAAAAGTTTGCCCTGGGTGGGGCCCTTACTGAAAGGTTCCCCAAGTACCGACAGGTGCAGAGTGACTGCATGACCACAACAACCCCTTGGGGGCATTTGGAGAAGCTAAGCTTGGAGCCCCGACAGAGATGGGTGGCACGACTCTCAAAATACCAATGGGAATGCCATCCCTCTCTCGGGGTCCCCTTCAGAACCATCCTGCAGCATTTATGAGGAATTTAAAGGACACTGAAAGCCGACTTAGCCGTTTCCCCCGTGTTCCAGGAAAAGTGCACACCAATGGGGGGGGCTGGGATCCGATGGGGGTTGGGAAAGACAGTGGCTGATTGGCAAGGGCCAGGTGGTTGCCCAATTTTCAGAAAATGAAGGGGGGGGTCCGGTCTCGGTCTCCCCCACCAGGGGAGCAGACCCACTGACCAGGAGGGGCAAAAGAGTGGGGCATGGGATAAGCTAGTGTTTTCCCGGTCTCCCGGCCGGACCATCTCTTTCAATGGGTTGCAGCACAACAAAAGATTGTTATCCCCATGTCCATTAGGGCCAGAGGTGCTCGGGAAGCCCATGAAAAGGGCCCATTTTGGGAGTGACAAAACCTAAAGTGGCTCAAAGACTGTGACTCCCTGACTGTTAACATGGGCCGAAGCTTGCCTAAGTTCAACCTGGGGGGTTTAAATAAGAGCACTGAACAGCGGCTCCCTTCAGAAAACCCTCCGGAACTCGCCCTAGAGCTCATGATGATTGACTATGTGCAGATTGGGTCTCTCCTCTGGGGATTTGTACTTTTTGGTCATGACAGACCCTTTCCCTAAGATCCCTGGCTTACCCACTAGGATCAGACTGCGATCTGCTGCGAGGCGGCGCAAGCACTTATACAGGTGTTTGGGGGCCCACAAGGAACATTTTGCCAAAAGGGGGGTTTCCAAGGGGCTTTAAAGCAAACTGTACCATTGAAAGGGATTGAGCGTTCCTGTACTACTTCCCCTACACCGCAGGGAACGGAAGCTTGTGGCGGTTTAAACCCCAACCCTTATCCAACTTTAGAGGGGCAGCCAAAGGGAGTGGCCTATACCTGCCTAGCGATGTTGGGGGCCCAAACAATAGGGTGCCAGACCACGGGGTACTCCCCCCACATCTGATGTTCGGGAGACCCGGCGAGAGATTAGGATCTTCACATCCATCCCGAAACCAAACCCCCGACCAGTATCACGGCCTGGGGCCCCGGGAAAACCGCCGCCACTGGGGCGGTGCACAAGGTTGTTTGAAGCGTCTGAAAAAAGTGGTGCATCCTAACCCACGGCCCGTGCAGAGAACGTTTTGCCCAGGTGATCGGGTCATGGCGGGGAAGAGGCCATCTGGAAGTTGGATGCATGGGAGGGGAGTCCATATTTGGTCAGGGGAAAGGGTGGGCCCCGCCATCCCCGTCACGGGTAACCGATAGGGACAGGGGCCCCCGAAACTGCACAGAAATAGTTGAGGCCTGGTTTTGAAGGGCCTAAACTACGCCCAAGTACCTACCCTGTCCACACTCCCTAGTTGAAAAATGGTGGGCTGTCCCATTTCCGGTGTCAACTGAGGGTTCCAGCTGACATCTTGCCACCCAGGGGGATAGTGGGGCACCCAAAAACTCCTTTCCCCCCGGGGAGGTCCCAGGCCCCCCGAACCTATAGCCCCCAGTAGACCCCAGATCCAACCTTGGTACCCCCCCGGCCCATGCGCAAGACATTTTTTTGTGGGGAGGGTTTTCGAGGCCGCCAACTTCTAGTGGGGGTGGTAAGGTGGGATATGGGGCAGCCTCCTTTTTGTTTTCTAAGCAAAACCCATGCATGACATTGTAAAATGTTTTTTTGTATTCTACTGTTTGGCCACAAGAGTGGGGTATGCCATTTCCAGTATATGCAAATAGGGACATGGTATAAATGGCACATGTACACCATTTTAAAAGCTGCTGGGATTCTGAGGGAAACCCAGAGACAGTGACAAAGGAGCCAGGAAATTTAAAAGTCGTTCAGGGACGAAGAGAACCTCCTGTCTTTACGACGCTATCGCAGGGGTAGAAAAGAACCCTGACAAAAGGGCAAGCTGCCAAGAAAGAAGACGTCTTCGCCGGACCCCCCACAAGGATCGCACCTGAGAACAGGAAAATTTCCCCGGGCCACTTTAAAGGGACCTCAGCGGATTCTTTTCACTCCAAAAAGAGTTCAGACTAGGAAAAAGGGCCTGAAAAATTATTTTTAGTTAGTTTTGGCTCATTACACCAAAAGGGAAACAAAAAAAAAATTGTGCACGCTGAACCCCCCGGCAAGGAATTTTCACAAGACGACACCAATGCTTCCGTGTAAATAAGAGAGCTTTTTTGTAAAAATAGTTAAAACACACGCACACATAAAGGCAGCCTTTAAAAACTAAAGCGTTTTTAAGCTATTGCAGCTCTTTTTTCACAGTCCCAAAGGAGGGTTTTTCCCAAAAAAAACCTCCTCCTGTTTAGACTTGGAAAAGTTTACTAGTCACCAATTTGCTTTCTTGAACCGGTTTTATCTTGAGGGGAAATTTTGTCACGTGTGTTTGGGAGGAAGGGGTAAATCAATTAACTGTTAAGCTTTTTGTGCTGACCACGACCCCTGCAACTGCCACCATACACAATTTTTTTCCCATTGGTGATTACGGGGATTAAAAGGTAAGGGGTTATCGGGAGAGATGGGCGAATTTCTCAAAAATTCGGGTTTGGTCACTTCGCCCCAATTTTTTCCCCAAAATTTTGTTTCGGGCCAATTACTTCGGCACGAATCACGTTTAAAAAACACTATTTCCAGCGCCCAACCTGCAGGGGGGTGAAAGTTGTGCCATGTTTAAATTGCAAGGGGGCTTGTTTGGGGCTTCATACAATGTTTGTTTTTTGTTGACCGCACATGACTGCCGCCCTCTTAGAAACCTTCCTAAAAAATGCCCCGGGCACTATGGGGCAAAACTGACCAAAAAACTGAAGCAGGAACGTAGCCCAAAAGTCATGGCACAAAACTGGGAAAAAAAAAAACTGAGAGCCCAGGTGGCAACATTGTGACAGAGTGTGGAGGTTGACGGCGGCAGCCACAGCAGATGAGGGCAGACAGTGGGGACAATACATCTGGGGAAATGCAAAACATACCAGGCCGCAGAGTGGCACAATGACACATGTGGAGGTCACGGTGGGAGCAGCATGAGGTCGGCATGGG
>JAODAL010015169.1:0-84851 GCA_025379985.1 Phyllomedusa bahiana | reverse complement strand
ATGGACTATTTGCTGTTAGGGAAAAAAATGTCCAATATTTCTCAACTTACACAAGTAGAATGATAAAAAGTAATTTATGATAATTCTCAAACTATATGAAATAAAATTATTTAAATTTAATAAAAAAAGTTATCACATAAAATCAATATAAAAAGATATAATATCCCATAAATATAAAAATATCTCCTACAAAATGCATTTACATTTAATAGAATCTAAAACTAGTTTTACATTAAATAACCCACTGATGTTGCTGTTCAGATTTTAAAATTTTTACTCCATTAAATTTGAAATGTATTTTTGCTGCTCTCCCCCTTCATTTTACATACAGCAAGAGCCAGTACACCACAGGTATTGCTGAGACCTGTGGTTCTCCAAGCAGTATCAGTAACATAGTTTCTATTCACTGACATGCTATTCTAATGACTTTTCTTTTATTTCCAGCCTATTTATAGCCTTTATAAATGTTAGGTGCGCCTAACTTTCTTAATGTGCCTAACACATAGGCGAGGCGTGTTGAGCTTTAGACACCATTTTTTGAATGCACAAAGAAACACTTTCATACATTCAAGCGCATTATACACTGAAAATGAGACTCGACAATTCACTTCGAATCACTTTCCTTCATACATATTGCCCTAAAGACTTAAAGACCTCAAAATGTATAGCCTGGTGTTAAAAAAGGAATGACATTTTAATGAAAAACTGAACACAAGACCAAGGGGGCACAATCTGGAATTGGTTGGGTGGAAAATCAGAAACAATGTTAGAAAAGACTATTTTACTGAAAGAATGATAGACACTTAAAATAAACTTCTATCAGATATGGTTGGAAAATCAGCTGTAAATGAATATAACCCCTTTCTGGCCCGAGCGATTTTTGGTGGCAGTGCTTTAGTTTTTTTCACCTCGGTCTCCAAGAGCCTTGACTTGTTTTTATTCTTCTATTGATATAGCTATATCAGAGCTTTTTTCTACTGGTCTGGTTGTACTGTTAAGGTGCTATGTGTTGTACTGAAAATGTTTAAAAATTGGGGTGAAATGGAAAAAAAACACAATTCTGCTGGTCATTACAATTACCATTTTGAGAAAAACAATGGTTTTGCATCATCAGACCAATAATTTTGAAATTTTTACATCCACAATCTCAGTGAGAGCGTGTTTTTTGTGGCTTCAGTGGTACTTTTTATCAATATTATTTTGAAAATGAATAGAAATATTGATCACTTTTTTGGAGGCAAGATAAACGAAGAACAGCATAATATTTTTTTACAGTGTCCACCACGAAGATATATTACGTGATATTTCAATAGTTTGGACTTTTCCAGACACAAAATATTTTTTTTCCTTATTTTTAAAAAAATGATAAATGGGTAAAGTATTTGTTTATATTTTATATTTTTAAAAGCTATAAACTTTTTTCACTTTTATTTAAAGGGGTTGTCTCACTACAAGAATTTCTTTTCATGTTAAATATGTAGTGAGACAACCCCTTTAAGTGACTACTATGTTGTTTTACTATGTTTTGAAAAATAAACCTTTTTTTAAACCTTGAACAGTTATGAAAAAACAATTTGCATTGTATCTTCATATTCTGAGACCCATAACTTTTTGGGGGGTTAATAAAATGTTATTTTAATAGTTTGGGATTTTGACGTTGCAATTCCAATTATGTTTGTTTTTCACTTATTTTTTTATATAATAAATTGGAAACATTTTACTTTCATTAAGTCCACTGCTACCCAGTTTTCACCAGGGCATCTCAGCAACTAAATGGAAGTGATCAAAGTTATTGCTAACCCTGGCCATTATAGACAGATAGTAAACAGCCAGTATGCATTAAAAAAAACAAAACAAGTAACATGAGGATGTACATGTAAAATACATACCAGGGATGACTTAAACATTTTAATATTGGATGAAGCCAGCTCTGTCCACCATGCCCAGTGCTCGGATAACTGCATAAGCTCGCAGATGTATTATAGGATACTTGAAATTGAATCCAGCACGACCCACTGAGATTTTATGAAAACATGCAAAAAATTTATTAAATCACTTCTTAAAAACATAGCATAGAAAAAAGGCACCTTGTCAGCGGTTAGGAGTTGTACCCAAAGTGACACCGGAACTGGTACGCTGATGCGTTTCGGGCTCAGTACATCACGCCCTTACTCATAGCGATAACCTGTGCAGACTACAATGTCTACTATATATACATACATTGATAACATTAATTGCATTCACCTGATCCCCAATGCACACTTGACAATACATACGAGCACATTGCACTTACCCGGGCTCCCCTCTCGTGGTCTCCCGCCGGTGATTGCGTTCCGGAACCTACAACACGTAGTTCCGGTCATGCGCAATGAAGCCCGACCGGCTACTACTGGCATTGGAGACTCCGCATGCGCATTGTCTCAAGAATGACTCATATTTAGTTTTGCATAGGTGGATCATCTGACAATGTAACATAGACACTTGTAACCATAAAAACAACTATTTGCCACTTATTAGAGACTTTACAATAGATGACGCATTTCTTCCATCAATAGTAGCACATTTGCTCTTGTTTGATATTTAACCCTTGTGGGGCTGCCGTGTTCAAAGTGATGATCCAGTGTGCCTCTCTATTACGCAGTTGGCGCACCGGATCACCTCCTCTGATAGACTTAGACATTTTTTCTATTTTAACTTTTAGGGTGCTACAGTCTGAATTACGCATACGAATAAAATGTTTTGACAATCCTGATTTATTTCTATCTGCTATTGATGAGATATCGTTGAGATGTTCTAGAAATTTTGTCTTAAATTTTCTAATAGTGCTCCCTATATATTGAAGTTTACATTCTGTGCACCAAGCCTGATATACTACATATTGCGAACTGCAATTAATGAATTGTTTGATAGGGAAAATTTGCTGTCCTGTACTATCCTGAAACTCTTTCGCAGGATTGGCATACATACACGTCCGACATTGTCTAAGACCACACTTAAAAAAACCTTTACAGCTTAACCATGTAGTTTTGGGATTAGGGGGCCTATAACAATTGTTTGTGCTCTGCGTGATACTATTTGATAGCCTTCATTTAGTATCAAATCTAGTGTGGTATCCTCGCAGAGAATGGGAAGATATTTGATCACTATATTTTTTATTTCTTTAAATTGTGTTGTATGATCCAATACAAGTGTGGGTTTGGTTTTATGTTCTCCTTGAATTTTTTTGTTATTAATTTCCTGTTTTGTTAATAACTGCCCCCTATCTTTACTTTGGACTTTCAGAATAGCTTGGTCTAGTAATTGTTGTGGGTACCCTCTCTCTTGTAGCCTTTTACAGTTTTTTTTTTTATTCAATATTGAAGTCCCCTTGGCTACTACAGCTTCGTCTTGCTCTCGTCAATTCTCCCATGGGAACTGATTTTTTTAGTGGCTTTTGTATGAAAACTTTTAAAGTGCAATATTGTATTGCCTGCACTGTCTTTACGATAAGTTTTGGTGGAGATGTTTTCATTAGGACAGCCTGTTAACGTGAGGTCTAAAAAATGTATGGTCTGTTTGTTCAATTCATAAGTGAATACCAGGTTAAAGGGGTTGTTGTTCATATAGGTTAACATGGCAGGCACGGCAGATACATCTCCCTCCCATATCATAAGGAGGTCATCGATGTACCTGCCGTACCACCTGATATCATTGAGAAATGGATTTTCTACATTGTATATATACATTTCTTCCCACCATGACATGACTAAATTAGCGAGCGACGGGGAATATTTGGCCCCCATGGACACCCCTGACAGCTGTAGATAGAATATATTGCTTTAATTCTTGTGAGTAGTTGCTGTACTTAAATAAATGATATTTAAGTGCTTCTACTGCAACCCTATGCGGGATGCTAGTATATAGAGCCTCTACATCTCCCGCTATCCAGCTATAGGTGTCAGCTCTTGTGATGTTTTGAACCACAATCAACACATCCCTGGTGTTTAACAGAAATCCAGGGACTCGTTTAACTAATGGCTGGAGGAGAGAATCCACCCATTGGCATAATCGCTCCGACAGAGAATTAATGCCTGAGACTATAGGCCTCATTGGGGGGTTCATGTAATTTTTGTGGATTTTCGGTATTCCGTACACTACCGGAATCACTGGATGACTATTTATCATGAAATCTGCCTGTTTTGTGCTGACAGTTCCGAGCTGAACCCCTTCTTCCACTAATTGCAGACAAGGGGGCATGGTTGTGGTCATGAACCGCACAAATTACCAGGAGGCAATGTCTAATATGTTGTCTAATACTAAAGTGTATAAACATTTGGCTACGGATCCAACCAATAGATACAATAAGGAAGTTATGCAATTAGTGAAAGAAGGGGTTCAGCTTGGAACCCGCATAGGGTTGCAGTAGAAGCACTTAAATATCATTTATTTAAGTACAGCAACTACTCACAAGAATTACAGCAATATATCTTGGATATAGTACAATTCCTAATGTCACACAACTATTTCATGTTTAACGGTAAATTCTATCTACAGCTGTCAGGGGTGTCCATGGGTGTACAAATATTCCCTGTCACTCGCTAATTTAGTCATGTCATGGTGGGAAGAAATGTATATATACAATGTAGATAATCCATTTCTCAATGATATCAGGTGGTACGGCAGGTACATCGATGACCTCCTTATGATATGGGAGGGAGATGTATCTGCCGTGCCTGCCATGTTAACCTATATGAACAACAACCCCTTTAACCTGGTATTCACTTATGAATGGAATAAACAGACCGTAATTTTTTTAGACCTCACGTTAACAGGCTGTCCTAATGAAAATATCTCTACCAAAACGTATCGCAAATATAGTGCAGGCAATACGATATTGCACTTTAAAAGTTTTCATACAAAAGCCACCAAAAAATCAGTTCCCATGGGAGAATTGACGAGAGCCAGACGAAACTGTAGTAGCCAAAGAGACTTCAATATTGAATCAAAAAAAACCTGCAAAAGGCTACAAGAGAGAGGGTACCCACAACAATTACTAGACCAAGCTATTCTGAAAGTCCAAAGTAAAGATAGGGGAGCAATATATAGGGAGCACTATTAGAAAATTCAAGACAAGATTTCTAGAACATCTCAATGATATCTCATCAACAGCAGATAGAAATAAATCAGGATTGTCAAAACATCTTATTCGTATGCATAATTCAGACTGTAGCACTCTAAAAGTCAAAATAATAGAAAAAATGTCTAAATCTATCAGAGGAGGTAATCCGGTGCGCCAATTGCGTAATAGAGAGGCACACTGGATCATCACTCTGAATACAGCAGCCCCACAAGGGTTAAATATCAAACAAGAGCAAATGTGCTACTATTGATGGAACAAATGCGTTATCTATTGTAAAGTCTCTAATAAGTGGCAAATAGTTGTTTTTATGGTTACAAGTGTCTATGTTACATTGTCAGATGATCCGCCGATGCAACACTCAAAATGAGACATACTAGAGCCAATGCGCATGCGGAGTCTCCAATGGCAGCAGTAGCCGGTCGGGTTTCATTGCGCATGACCGAAACTACGTGTTGTAGGTTCCGGAACGCAATCACCGGCGGGAGACCACGAGATTGGAGCCCGGGTAAGTGAAATGTGCTCGTATGTATTGTCAAATGTGCATTGGGGATCAAGTGAATGCAATTAATGTTATCAATGTATGTTTATATAGTAGACATTGTAGTCTGCACAGGTTATCGCTATGAGTAAGTGATGTACTGAGCCCGAAACGCGTCAGCGTACCAGTTCCGGTGTCACTTTGGGTACAACTCCTAACCGCTGACAAGGTGCCTTTTTTCTGTTATGTTTTAAAGAAGTGATTTAATAAATTTTTTGCATGTTTTCACAAAATCTCAGTGGGTCGTGCTGGATTCAATTTCAAGTATCCTATGACTTAAACATCCATGGCATAAGCACATATTTGTCCTGAGAGAAAAATAAAAAGGAAATGCAAGAGCAGACTAAGGTAGGTGGTCTTTTCTGATGTCAACCGATGTTTCTAATTTAAATTTGCCTCACTAATTTAAGTGTGCCACATTAACTTTGTCTGTTAAAGGGTTTCTCCAGTTTATTAAAACTATTGTTAAGTAGGACCAGGTTGAAGAATAGACTAAAAAAAGTGATACTTACCACCCAGTCTCCCATCACTGCAGCCTCAAAATTCCAAAGGATAGTGAGTTAATATGTATGTTAGAATAAGAACTCAAAAGGAGCAGGTCCCAGGGAGCGTTGAAGCTGAGCGACATTGGATGAGTAGCTAATAATCACTTTTTTAAATTTTTTCCCACCTTGGCGATGTTTAACCCCTTAAGGACCCTGCGTTTTTTTTTTGGTGACACGTTCGTTTTTCCCTCCTCGCCTTCTGAAAGCCATAACTTTTTTATTTTTCCACCTACATAGACACATGAGGGCTTTTACTTTGTGGGACAAGATGTACTTTCTAACGGTGTTATTCACTATACTATAGAATATACTTGCAGACCGCAAAAAAATTTCAAGTGGGACAAATTGTGAAAAAAAAAACTTATTTTCGCCATGTTTCTGGGTGTTTTGCTTTTACGGCGTTCAATCTTCGGTAAATATAATGTGTTATCTGTATTCTACAGGTTGTTACGCATCCGGCAATACCAAACATGTAGGGTTTCCGTTATGTTTTGGTACCGTAAAAAAATTCCAAACATTTTCTACTTTTGAAATTTACGCCACGGCGCCATTTTGTGCAACCAATAACTTTTTTGTACTAACACCTACGGACGTCAGTGAGGGGTAATTTTTTGTGGGCTGAAGTGTACTTTTTATCGCTAGCAGTTTGGAATGCATGCGACTTTTTTGATAATTTTTATTCCATTTTTTGAGTGACGTAAAATGACCAAAAAACGCAATTTTGGCGTTTGGAATTTTTTATTTCTTCTACGGTGTTCAGCATACGGGATAAATGATGTTATATTTTTATAGATCGGACTTTTTCGGACGCGGCGATACCAAATATGTGTAACTTTTTTATTATTTTAATGATTTTATTTGTAAAATGGGGAAAGGGGGGTGATTTGAACTTTTAATACTTTTTTTTTGTACTTTAAAACTTTATTTTAATTTTTTTTTACTGTAACATTTAGTCCCCCTATGGTGCTTGACCACTAGGGGGCGCGATTTTTAATACAGCCTAATGCATTGCCTATGCAATGTATTAGGGTGTATAAAGATGGCGGTTTCCCCACTTCTTGTCTACGGCCGGAAGTGGGGCAAACCGGCAAATGTAAGTGACGGGAGCCTTCACAGGGCTCCCCACCACAGTGTCCGGTCGTCGGATCGGCGCAGCTGACCGTAACGATCGGTCCGCGGCACCGATCGGCGTTCATTCAAACGCCTCGGCCATCTTTTCCGCGGTGTCTGATGGGTTAAACAGCGCCAGCGGGCGGAGCCACCCGCCGGTGCTGTTACTGCCGGGTGTTAGCGGAGCGATCCCCCTGCAAAGCCCCTTAGCGGCCCTGGGACGTACTCATACGTCCAGGGTCATTAAGGGGTTAACTATGATTCTATTAAACTGAACAACCCATTTAAGTTTTTTTTTTATCACAATAGACAATTATGCAAAAACATTTTTCACATCAGATAATTATGCCTGTGGCTTTCCTATGGGAAAAGCATGTCTGAGTGCACATTTATAATGTTATGTTCTGTCCATCCGAAAATATTTTGTATTATACCTATTAAGCATCACAGAAATAGCCAGCGGGAACATTTAGCATCACACAATGTTCTCAGCTACAGTCCATACAGTAGTAGAGCATTTTACATAAACTGTTTAACAACTGTGTATAGCTTTATAACTAGAAAAGTGCTGTCACAATCAAGGGCTACATACTATCAAATTAATTGATAAGGTTAGTACAGTCTAAGGGAACTATGTATTACATAAAGTCCATGGAGTAGCCCCAATGCTGTCTGTCTAGGAGGCCTGTGGTCAGGGTACACTGTGTTCTGCCATTACTGCTGCCTGTGTCATACTGACACATTTTATGATGTATTAACACATATGAATATGCTAGTACCTTATTAAGTATAAAAAAAGGTTAAATAGTTATCCCTTAATGGGATTAAAAATAATTATAAAAGTGTAGAAAAAAATAAAATATTAAAATAAAAATATTTAATAAAAGAAAGTTACTGTGCATACATTGCAAAAAAATTTAAAAAATGCACATTTAAGGTATCTACACGACCAGGTTATTTATTTTGAAATGTGGATGGTGTAAAAAATAAAAATAAATAAATAAAAAAAATTAAAAAAAACTTTGCTTGAAAACCTTTGGAGTGCTGTTGAAATACATTATTGATTTAAATAGAATTTGATGGCATAAGCACTCAGTCAGACCTATTAGGTCCATAAAATACAGACCAGAGCAGACTTCATGACATTGTATTTTTTTGTGATGTAAACATGTGGTGTTAGGCGTGTTCACACAAGGCTTAATCACGGCGATTTGTGCGCTCGTAATTGAGCGCACAAACCCCCGTTGAATACGGGGCGGGAAACGGGGACGGGCCGGGCGCGGGGGGGCCGCTCCGCCCCATAGACAATGGCATTGTTTACGGCGCGTCCGCACTGTAAATAATGCATGTACTTCTCCCCCGCAGCGGATTTGCCGAGCGGGGAGGAGCGACGGAATCCACTTTTTCCTATGAGAGCAGGGGAAATTACCGTAATGACTCCGACGGATTGGCGCCGTATTGAAGCGCAAATCCGGCGCGGAATACGGCGCCAATCCGTCGGCAAATAAGCCGTGTGAACGGGCCCTTAGAGGTCAACAGAAAACATCCCTAAAATGTAAGAAGCTTAAAAATATTTTTATTTTACAGCTTGCGGAAATAAAGTAGATCCAGTCTATGAAACCCTCCGATTTGGAACCTCTTTGGCGCAGAAAAACAAGAAGAGCAGCTCAGGAAGTGGGTCCGACTCGCCCAATAGGAGCTCTGTAATAGTTTGTCTTCATTAATGTTACTATTTCTTTCATAGTTTTTTGCCTCATATCTTGTAATGGATCAAATAGCATTTTAGATGATATATTTAGAAAATCAGTTTTTTAAGCTGTTTTATGGCTGATCTTTACCATCTGGAATATATTCTATATTTGCTAACTATAATGTTAAGATTCTTATTAACATTTGATTTATTTATTTTTTTGGGGCTATGAGGATATAATTATCAAACAACAGCTGTTATGACAAACTTAACTTGCAGGAGCAAAGTGGGTATTCTAGTCATGTAGAAAATCGATGAATTTCTAGATTTGTTTCTTCTTTGTTTTGTATCTTTAAAGAAATTAAAATTTAGTTTAAAGAATATGACTATTCCCCCTCTCTACACCACCTTAGAAAAAAACAGAAAATATAATTTATCTACAAGCCTATCCTTAACATCTGGGGTTGAACCACCATCTTTCTGACTGGACTATCATTACAGTAGCAATATTTTTAACTGGAGTTTCCTTATAACTTCTTGTCTTGTACTTGAAAAACATAATTTAATCTTGTGATATTTTCTATATAGTAATGGAAAAAATGAATAGCAGTGAAATAAAAAAATGATATTGAGTGAACTAAGTCTGTATCTTTATTATAATCAGGTGTGGAAGTATTTTGTTCCATTATATCAGTCATTTCAAGGAGAATTTAAGGTGTTGTCTCATAGAAGAAAGTGCTCTTGTAAAATAAAACCAGTCTCTCACACCCACTGTGTCATTGATTCACATCCCAGCTTTCTTTTCCCCTGGATGATGTTGTGCTGGGGAAATGTCGATTTACATAGTAACAATGGCTGTCTATGTAACACATGGATATGTGGGAGGAGGGCACTCTTTCAGAACGTTTCTCCATTGTGGCATACACAGCGAGGTTCTAGACAGGGAACCTTCCATATGGCATCTACATGTACTAATAGGTCATGTGGACCTTTTAATAATATAATTTACCATGGGTAAGGACCACCTATGGAGCCACATTAATGAATACATTAAGGAATTACATAAAAAATACCAACCTATTATTTTATTAGAAGTTTATAAAGTAAATTATAATTCCTTTTCCGCTTTAACGCACAGATAATAAAGCACAGGACTGCAGAAAATGATTACTTACTTGCAGTGCTACAAGCTTTTATTTACAGCATCGCAATGCAAACAGAACACAGTGGTCCTTCAAGTTACAATGGCCTCAGGACACACTATTTTCAACATACAAACATGCAATAGTCTTTCCTTGGACAATGTATGTTAAGTGAGGTGTCAACATACAATGTCACATACACTGATTCAGCCAGATGTTTTACAAATAAAATATTCATATTAGTGCAGTGCATGCAGTTATTGGCGGTCTAGTAGCACCTACCTCCTGTACAGTGTTGTACTACATGTCCTGTACTGCTCTTCACATGTGCCAGGATGCGTCTTTGAGCACCAAGTGAGGGCCCTATTTTGTTTTTTTATGGTACACTGGGTATAAAGTACATGACCCAAATAAGCTCCTGTCATCAAAATAGAAATTTATTTCCAGCTTCCAACAGCTCTGACTTAGAGCTTGCTTTACCTGTATTAGTCTTATGCTTAATTTTCTTAAATCTTCATTTCACATTATGTTGGGTGGCATTTACCAATTTCCCATTGAGCTTTGGTTTCAATGTACAATGTTTTCTATATACAGTGATCATCCTGGAACCAATCAATATTGTATGTTGTGGGACCACAGTACTGTATTTTTGGAGCTCTGCTAAATCTGTAATTCCATTTTATATTCAAATGTGTAGTTTGACACTTATGGCTGAATTAAGGGTGGTGGAGGCCCCTGGAAAAATAATCTGGTGAAGGCTCACCATAAATTATTTTTTTTAAGGTAACTGTAGTTTATAAAAATGGTAAATTCAAACCATTTTTTAAAAGACTTAATCTGAGTAGACAATATGTTTAGCATTTCATTGTAGACATATTCAGTCTTTTTCTATGTTTATAAAGTAGCCCGAAAGATAAGGCACTTATCATATATATAACATTCCAATGTGTTTCCTCAGATGAGATTTTAGGAACACAGTTGCATTAAAATGCTGTGTTTGTGTGTGTGTGTGTGTATGCATTCATATAGAACACTCTGTTCTATTGACTCTGGGTACAATAAATTGGTTGGACAGTGTGAAGAAGTAAACCTTTTAGTGGTTCTTTTAGTCTTCTGAGAGGATAGGCATTTATTGTCATTCAGCAGTAGGGGAGAAGTCAACTGACAGCATGAATGATCAGTTCACTGTGTATCTACAGTAGTGGCAGGGTACATGATTGCTAGAGGACACTTAAAGGGGTTTTGCCATGATCCAATTTCATACCTCCTGCATCTAGCTCTTCAGCTTTGTGTGCTCAGAAGGGGGCGTGTGTGATTTGTTTGAATTTCATATCATGTGACCCTACAGGATGACATCACCAGGCCTTTTCCTCTCTGTAGTCAAAGAAAGGTCTGTTTATGTTAAACATTGTGAGTAGCTGAGAGGTAATGTTTTTGGTCCTAGGTTCAAATCCCTGCAGGAACCAAACTGGTGTGTTTTTTTTCTCTTTATTAATGTACATACCTTATTGAGGTTTCTTTTTTATTTATTTTCACTGTGACTAATTACTAGGGAGCAAAGAGGACGGGAGTAGAATGACAGCACCTGGGGTTTGAACACTTAGTAGCTGCCTGAGAGGGGAGGTCTGAGCATGTGCGACCAGGATTGAGGAGCTCTCAGCCCTGATCGTATCCTCTGGAGACGAGCTGGAAACAATGGATCACTAAAGGAGCAGCTAAAACAAAAACAATGCAGAATTTTTAATAAAAATGAATGGTGAAAATGTTTGTTATTTCATTTGAAAGCTTCCCATGTCAATTTTACTTTGTGGCAAAACCCCTTTAATGGCAGGTCCAGCATTGCAGAACTACTTCTCCTGCATGCCTTGAAACTGTTATAGTGTCTACCAGCAGTCACCACTAAGAAGAGTTCAGCATGTACAAATTTATAGTTTCACTGAGTTCAGTTTAAGCTGTATAAACCCATCTGCAGAGAGCTCGCCCAAGTGGTCGCTAGATGGAGACAGCATTTCAAAATGCTATATTGAAATATTCTGAAATTAATTAGCAAAGAATATAGAACCTAAAATGAGAATGGTGGATAAAAAATTGACATAAACATAAAACAATTAGTAGAGGTTGGAGCATTTTGAGTTTTGCAATAGGAGGTGATGATTTCTGTATATTCTGCTGGATCAGCAGCTAAATATTGTAGGCCTAGACTGACAGACAGGAGAAAAACTTAATGAAACTATGATTACAGAAATTTGCTACACTATAAAGATCAAATTCAGGAGGATTTTAAAGATATTGTAAGATATTTAGTTTTAGACAGTATAAAGAAAAAGTGCCTTTCAAGTAGCTAACAAGAGACAATATTCACAAATGTATTTGCAAATTAAGATAACGCTATAGAAATTTGTGACTATAACATGATTTCAAGAAGGACCTCTTTATTGGGAATATTTTCTTATGTGCGAGAAAAATAATTTTTATTCTGTATACAGAATTATGTAAAATTAGCATGGCAGGACTAATCTATGGCCTACAAGTTGCCTCTACCCCCAAAAGCTACACTCCTTTTAATCTTACATGAAATCATATTATAAAATGGCTCTATTTATTTATATTAGTAGGTGGAAGAAGAATGTTTTCCCAAAGTTAGATACTATTGTAATGTAGTTTCATTCGATTTTCTTTGCGCTTCCTGCAATTCTATATCAGTTGTTTGAGAACAGAAAGCATAGTAGTTCTATGTGTCTCAACACACAGGATATAGCTCAGTGTGAACCCCAGGAGATCAGTGACCTAAAGGGGTTTGGCTTTATTACAGAACAACCTTTAAAGCCACACCATTTTGGTCCTGCCTTTCAACATAAGGTAGGTAAGGTATTTAACCGCGGCATGTAATGAGACTGAGGTTGGGTGGGAGAAGGATAGACAAAGCACAGCAAAGGTTCTTGATACTTGTAGCTTTTTAGGGCACAGAGAAAAAAACTTTTAAACAGGAAATGCTGATCAGCTGCAGCGAGCAAAGGATACACACAGCACAGGAGAAGCACAAATTAGAACTGAAAATATTTCAGGGAGATAGAGTTGTGCTCAAAAGTTTACATACCCCGGCAGAATTTTTGCTTTCTTGGCCTCTTTCACAGAATGTGAATGATAAGACAAAAACTTTTTTCCACTCATGGTTAGCGGTTGGGTGAAGCCATTTATTTTGAAACTACTGTGTTTTCCCTTTTTAAATCATGATGACAACCAAAAACATCCAAATGATCCTGATCAAAAGTTCACATACCCTGGTGATTTTGGCCTGATAACATGCACAGAAGTTGACACAAATGGATTTGAATGGCTATTAAAGGTAACATCCTCACCTGTGACCTGTTAGCTTGTAGTCAGTGTGTGCATAAAAGCTGAGTGAGTTTCTGGGATCCAGACAGACTCTTGCATCTTTCATCCAGCCAGTGACGTTTCTGGATTGTGAGTCATGTGGAAAGCCAATGAATTGTCAATGGATCCATGGGAAAAGGTAGTTAAACTGTATAAAACAGGAAAGGGATACAAAAAGAAATCCAAGGAATTGATAATTTCAGTCAGCAGTGTTCAAACTGTGACTAACAAATAGAAAATCAGGGGCTCTGTAAAAACCAAACCATGTTCAATTTCAGCCACAACTGCCAGGAAAATTGTTCAGGATGCAAAGAAAAACCCACAAATAACATCATCTGAAACACAGGACTCTCTGAAAACTAGCGGTGTGGCTGTTTCAAGATACACAAAAAGCGGTGTGGCTGTTTAAAGAAAAATAGGCAGCATGGTTGTGTCGCCAAAAAACCCATTACTGCAAAAATGGGCAAAGTACTCACCTACAAACGCCAAACACACAGAGACAAGCCTAAAAACCTGGAACAAGAAATTTTTGGGAGTGATGAAACCAAAATAACTTTTTGGCCACGCCAAAAACATTACATTTGAGAGGGTCAACAAGGCCTATAAAGAAAGGAACACCTTTTCCTACTGTAAAGCATGGAGGTGGATCGCGATGTTTTGGGGTTTTATGTGCCACAAAGCCCAAGAAACTGGGTCAAAGTTGAAGGAAAGGAATGCAGCAATTATCAAAAAATACTGGGGGGCAGGTTGCACTCATCGCCCGGAACTGTGCAGGGACGTACTTGGACTTTCCCAAACAGAAAAAGATCCAAACAAAAGGGCCAAGTCGACCTGTCATTGGTCAGCAGAACAAAGTGAAGGTTTTTGAGTGGCCATCTAGTCTCCTGATTTCAATATCATGAACCATCTGGAGAGTTCTCAACGAGCATCCATCAAATAGCTCAGAATTTTACAGAACTGGGCTTTTGAAAAGAAAAAGGGGGCAGTTTTAACCATCTAGAAAATAAAGAGCCTCATCCACAACTATACAAAAGATTTAAACGTCTTTATATTGAGGGGGAAATTAAACTTGGTATCAGGGCTTTTTGGTTTTTTAGTTGGTATTATGATTTAAAAAGAGAAAACACAGTATTTGACAATAAATGGTTTTCATCCAACACTAACCAAAGGGAAAAAAATTTTTTGTGTATCTTTCAATTATCTTAAAAAAAGGCCAAGAAAAAAAAAATTCTCCCGGGGTATTAACTTTTGAGCAGATTAAAAAAATAAAATTTTTAGGCAACCCCATTCTGATTTTTTTTCTGGATCACCAACAACCCCTTTAAGAAGCATGAATTGCTGCACTGTAGACAAACTGTCTTTCAAATTGATTCTAGACCATGGGGAAAAACTCAAATTCTTTATATTATTACAGAAAATAAATATCTGTTATGTTTGTTCTGTGATTTTTTTTCCATTTTTCTACACACAAGTCGTTCATTTATTTCCAGGATAATTCAATATTTTATTTTAGATATTTTTTTCAAAAAAACTTTTGTACATTTTATTCGCTTATAGTATTTCAAACAATATAAGTGTTTGCTGCCTGACTTCATGAGCTTTATATTTGTAAGATATTTGTATACTTTTAATTAAAATGCATTTGAAGTAACCTTAAGCCTATATTGCTAATGAGAGTAACGACAATAATAAACAATTGGTTTTCATAAGGCTTACTTTGTGCTATACCAAATCCAGGTTCTACGATTGCTTTCTACTTTATTAAATTGTGTTCATTAGCAAGTTTGAGACTTTTTGAAAGCATGGTTTCTCTAAAGGGTGCCTTCGGGGCAGTATTGGCAGTTACCTTGTCAGGGGCCTTTATCAAACTTTAAAAAAGGGGGCCTGCTGATATGGTTCAAAACAGGAACTACTAATGGGCAGGAGGCCCAGATGCTTTGGCTTTACAAGGTCCTAAAGAAATGTATGGCCACCTTGGTCTCACTGCAAGCTTTAATTGTATTATCATGAATAAAATTTAAATGAATATCTGGAACTGATCAAAGAGGCATCTGTTTATATTCGTATTTGTATGATCCATTAATACAGTTCTCCAGAAAATCCTTTATCGTGGCTCAGTCTATGTGTCACTGTAGATGACTTCAGTTCCATTTATAATGGGCTAGTCCCATACTGCAGCCAATCTAAAAATACTATAGTTACAGTATAACACATCTACGAACATTTTGCCTCAGTATTAATGACATGGCACTCTACTTCAATGTACAGATATAGGACTATACAGTTCCCAAACCAATAGTGCTTTTTTATCATATGGGGACAGAGCATATATACATAAGTCAGTAAGCACTACATATATTGCTTAGGGAGTCATACAATGCCTAGGGAATGATATAAATAAAAAAAATGAATTGTCCAGACAGTACCATCTGTGTTACATAGTTAGTACGGTTGAAAATAGACACATGTCCATCAAGTTCAACCAAGGGTGGGGAAAATGTGGGTGAAGGGAGAGAGACAAGGACTTTAAGCCCAGCCTCACCAGTGGTTAATACCCACAAGGCAAGAACCAATCTGCTCCAGTGGAGACCCTATCTCTGACCCCAGATCCTCCACCAGCCTGGATCCAGAATTTTACATAGCTAGGTACGCATTAATATTCTTTATTCCAGGTAGGTATCTAAGCCTTTCTTGAAAACTCTCTACATTTCCTGCCTGGTGACCAGCTCCTCGGGCAGGCTATTCCACAGATTCACAGTTCTTACAGTGAAGAATCTCCTCTGGAGATTGAATCCTTTTTTCTCTAGTCGGAATGTCCCCTTGTCTTTTGAGGGGGCTTCACTTGAAATAATTTTTCCCCATACTTTTTGTAGGGCCCATTTATACATTTATATAAATTAATCATGTCCCCCTGGAGCCGTCTTTTCTCAAGACTAAATAAATTCAATTCTACTAACCTCTCCTCATAACTAAGATGCTCAATTCCCCTTATAAGTTTGGCTGCTCGTCTTTGCAATCTCTCTAGCTCCATTACATCTCTTCTATAAACTGGTTCCCAGAACTGAAGAGCATATTCAAAGTGAGGTCGTACCAATGCTTTGCACAGCGGTAGAATTACATCCTTGTCCCGCAAGTCCATGCCTCTTTTAATACACGCCAATATATTACTTGCCTAAGAGGCAGCTAATTGACACTGCATGCTGTTCTGTAGTCTATGATCTACAAGAACGCCCAGATCTTTCTCAACAAGCAATTCTCCAAGTTTTTCTCCCCCTAGGACATATGATGCCTGTTTGATATTTCTACCCAGAAAGCAGAACCTTACATTTTACCACATTGAACCCCAATTTTCAAGTGGATGCCCAAGCACTCAGTGTGTTTCCCGGTCTAGTTGCAATTTATGAGCATCTTCCATAGATTGCACTACCCTGCATAGCTTGGTGTCATCTGCAAAAAGGAGTCATTTACCACCACTCTCTGAGTACAATCCAACAGATCCAACAGCCAGTTTTTAATCCAATTATACACTGTTATCTCTAACTCAATGGATTCTAATTTACCTAACAAACGCTTATGCGGGACAGTGTCAAATGCCTTTGCTAAGTCTAAAAACACAATATCCACAGCCGCCCCACTATCGAGACTTCTACTCACCTCTTAATAAAAACATATTCCTGTATATAGTCTCTTATGAGCCCCTCAGACATTTTTCCCATAACAGATGTTAAACTTGCTGGTCTATAATTACCTGGGCAAGACTTGGAACCTTTTTTGAAGATGGGAACTACATTTGCCTTGCGCCAGTCTCCTTGTACTATACCAGTCACCAGGGAATCTCTAAATATCATGTACAGGGGCACATAGATAACCAAGCTGAGCTTTTTAAGAACTCTTGGGTGTATGCCATCAGGGCCTGGAGCCTCGTTCACATTCAGTTTATTTAACTTGACTTTGACTTTTTCTACACTCAGCCAATTAATTATAGCAGATGATGTATTAACAGTACTGGCACCACCTAAATTTGCACTTGGTCCACCCTTATCAACTACTTTCTCATTGATAGAATATACTGAGCTGAAGAACCTATTTAGTACCTCTACCTTCTTCTGGTCCCCAGTGACCAGCTCCCCATCACAGGTTTTTAAGGGACCTACTTGCTCTGACTTTGGCTTTTTAGCATTTATATGCTTAAATAATTTCTTGGGTTTAGTCTTGTTGTCCTTGGCCACCTGCCTTTCATTTTGAATTTTAGCTGCTTTAATCACTTTTTTACCGATTTTATTAAGCTCTCTGGAATTTTTTTTAAAGGCTGATGCCGAGCTCTCTGACTTTTATTTTTTAAATGCCCTTTTTTCATTGTTTATTGCCCTTTTAACAGAAGGTAGAAGCCATGTTGGTTTTAGTTTTAGTCGCCTATACTTGTTACCCATAGGAATATATTTTGCAATAAATTTCCCCAAAGTATATTTAAAGCTCTCCCATTTGGCTTCTATATCACTATTTGCTAATAGCTGCTTCCAGTCTATGTCCTGTATTGTGTCCTTCAATAAGGAAAATTTCCCTAAAGTATATTTAAAGCTTTCCCATTTTGCTTCTATATCACTATTTGCTAATAGCTGCTGCCAGTCTATGTCCTGTATTGTGTCCTTCAATAAGGAAAATTTGTCCCTTTTAAAATTAAAAGTTTTGCCTTCCCGCTCTGTTTTACTTTTTTCCAGTTTACACTAAAATGAATTATATTGTGGTCACTGTTACCTAGATTTTCAGAAACCGTGACCGCTCCAACTAGTTCTGCTTTGTTAGAAAGCACCAGATCCAACAGAGCATCACCTCTAGTGGGTTCCTCCACAAACTGCCCCATAAAATTATCCTCTAACAGATTGAGGAACTTCCTTCCCTTTTCAGCTGATGCAGAACCGTGACCCAGTCATTGCCTGGGTAATTAAAGTCACCCATTATTACCACTGTACCTGACTGTGCTGCCCGCACTATGTAATTATTCACCTGTGCTTCAATGAATAATGCATCCATTGCCCAAGTAATATCTCAGAAAAGACTATAAAGACTACTGCTGTTACTGTAGTTTTCCAAGTTTTCAAAACCATTCATGACTGTGCAGAATGGATAATAGACCCAGCTGGATGTTGAATATTTTGAAGGTTTGCCATAGAATCAAAACCATTAATAAATGGCACAGACAAATTAAATAACTATAAACAGAATGGGCCAACAAACTGTAGTTTATAAGGCTCAGTATGAGACTGGGGTGACTGGGGCCTGCCAGTGGAGTTGATTTATGGGATATACCAGTGGAGTTTATTTTTGGGGCTCACCAATGAAGTTGATTATTGGGTCCTACCTAACAACTATCATACATGACTGCACATGACTCTTGTGCTCTGCTTCTTGATTTCTGCATCTCTTTCTTTGCCTTTCTCCCTTGAAATGCAGCCAGGTCTGCCATGCTGAAGAGCCCACAATGCCCAGAGGCACCCCAGGGTTTGCTCCTGCTCCCATTTGCTCCAGTCTGAACCTGATAAGGCCTTACCAAATATCAGTCGAAATGAGGTTCCAAGTGCTAGGCACTGGCTTTTCTCCCTCTTCCCACTTAATAAATATACGCATTCAGCTAAATATAGCATACTTTTTGTGGGGAGAGTGTAAAATATAGCTTTTGGACAGAAGCTATTTAAATACAATTAATTGATAAGATTAAATTAGCCTGCCTAATGACATTACATGTTCAGAGTTAGACCAAATGAAATTAATGGATGATTGTCATTATAAAAAAACACAGACCAGAACAGAATAGGTTTCATACATAAGAAACCACATGGAAATTAATGTTGTTGTTTAAGAGGGAGTTTTCATCTCAGACATTTATGACATTAATAGGATCTGCCATAAATATCTGATAGGTGTGTATCTCCCGTCTGGGACCTGCATCTATCTTGATAACAACTCCTAAAAATCCAGATGTCGGACCTGTACTTATCAGATATTGATGGCATGTTCTATAAATATGCTATAAATGTCTGAGATGGGAACACCCCTTTATTGGACAGTTAGAAACATTTCCACCTCATTTAACCCATTATACCGCAATATTTAACCATTACATAGTTGGTAATTTTATTTATCTTATGAGAAGATTATGACATTAGAGTAAATCTCTTTATTAATTCCCATTTCCAGTAGTGCAATATAGCATCTCATAGTAATATGGTCCCTACATTAAAGAATTCATATATATGATAATGCTGAAACCTTCTTTCATTCATAGGTGACCTGGGTATGAAAAAATGTTCAGAAATGAAAACAATTTTGACCCTTGATATATATAATATATGATTAGGTAACTACAAAGTCATCTTTTTCCAAACTAAATAACTCTAATTGTGATCACCTGTCTAGGTATTGTAGGCTACCAATTAAGCTTATGACTTTGGTGTCTGCCTCTGAAGTTGCTTGAGTAAATATAGAAAAAGATAGATATTAACTACTGTAGAAAACTTGTTTGCAGACTTTGAAACCAGTTATTTTGCAGCTACAGTATTTACATTCCACTGGAGGTTTGCCATGAAACCCAATATGACATAGGATCTGCTTTTTTCCAGAAATAGTGCCACTCTTGTCCATAAGCTTTGTCCAGTATTATCGTACTCACTTGAGTGGAGCTAAGCTGCAATCCCAGATATGGTGTGTGAACAAGAGTGCAACTGTTTATGGAAAAAAATGAAACTTATTTCTAATTCTGAATAACAAATGACATTGATTAGCTTCAGGGCTCATTCACACGGCTCATTTTGAGACTGATTTCAGCCGTATTGAGCGCCGTATTTGCGCTCCAATAAAGCTGAAATCAGTCCCAGGCATTACGGTAATCCACAGTTCTCATAGAGAACTATGGATTACGTCTCCTCCCCCGCTCGGCGAAGTGACATGCACATTATTTATGGCGTGTATGCGCCGTGAATAATGACTGTCTATGGGGCCGGCGAGCTGCCGGCCCCCTGCCCCCGCTACACGGCAGTCGGCGTAATTGCGGGGCGAAATCCATCCCCGCAATTACGCCGGCAATAAGCCGTGTGAACATTGCCTTAAACATATAGGCAAAGGTAAATAAAGAATATTAACAAATATATTGTTGTTTTAATTTCGCTTCATTTCAGAGTTAGATGAGTTCTTGTCTCCTGCATGTCTACAGAAGGTTTCTCAGCTACTGTCCCTCTTTGTCTGCTCTAGCAACCCTGGCCAGGATGAATACATATTTCCCTGTTGAGTCTTATCAGTAGCATAAGAGCATGATTATCTTTTTTACTGACAAACCCTTTAGAGTGTTGTTGTCTTGTGTCCTATGTTAAAATCTCTCCATTTTCAATGTCCATTTGACAGGGACAGCCAGGAACAGCAGGCTTGCAATCTCAAACATTGCTGTAGAACTTCCCACAGACAGAACAGGAAGTGTGAGCATGAAACTGGCTGTAAATAGCAAGCTCTGTGATACAGTTTGATGGGAAAACCCCTTTAAGTTTTACTGCTTGCTATTGCCCTATGGGAGTTATCAAAATGCATTATGATAATAACACATTAACTTTAAATAGTACAAAACATACAATAGCTAAATACAACCTTGCATGTTCTTTCTGATATGTAAGAGATTATTCACACTGTGATTTGTCTTACATTCTGCTTCACAAGCTCAGCATTTCTTTGAAAAGTGAATCCAAAAGTATACATTAAATAGTATTGTTTTCTTTATAGCACGATAGTTTGTCAAATTAATCTACCGTATTCCATCACTTAGTAATTTATTAAAAAAAGACCTAAAATAATATAAAATTATAAAGAGTGTGAAGTAAAGTTCCGCAGGCATCGCTATGTCTATGAAATGGGATTGTAATATGAACTAAACATTGCATACCAAATCCTCCTTGCACAATTTACAATATATCAGTTTAAGCAGTCCTCTGTGAGCCAAAGCCAAACACAAAAGATGCCTAAATCTTAATCCTGTATACCCAAGGCAGGAATTGACACAATGTAATAATTCCATTAATTGTATAAGCAGTACTTTAATAAGATGGAACTTGTTACTGAAGGTTATTGTTTTCTTTTACTGAGAGCAAGCAAAGATCTTGAAAATGATTTGAGTTGAAACACAAAGAATATTACAAAATTACAAAACTTTTCGAGATACATTGACTGCGTTATGAGAAACCTTTAGGATATGTCCACACGATAAAGGACAAAAAAAACTCGTTGAATTCAAAAAACACTTTGTCCATCGAGTATTTGAACAGTATTTTACAAAGGAAACCAAGGTTTTTTAATTCAGCTTTCATTTTTCGGCCCATATTTCCGTCAGGTTTACACTCGGTTTTCGGATTCAGTAGTTTTTTGCATCATAGAGCATTACAGAGTTTTTGTATGTGGATCTGTATTAAAATAAAATGCACACAAAGTGCTGGTCGTTTTTCATGCCATGACAATGACTTTAATAGTAAATTTTCAGCTGTTTTCTGAGTAAAATACTGTGGAAGAATGAACATGTTCTAAGGGTTTTTTTGTTTTTTTTTTTTAAACAGCAATTTTGAAATCCAACCTGAGTTGTGTGGACTTCATGGCAGATTTTAATAAAAAGTTTATGGGGATGGATTACAGTTAATTTATGTCGGTTTTTAAAATCTGAATCTGTTTCTACAGTATATTCAACTGGAAATGCTTGTCTTCTGGCCAGACTCTTATGGTGACATATGCTTTCTAAAAATATAAGTCTTTAACTTATTCACTTTAAAATTAATGTCCTATAAACTATGTTGAACTGTTTCTTAGTTATATCAGATTATATACAAAAGTGACTTCTTCCATCGTTACAGTTCACTTTTATAACCTCACAACACGGCACATTTGGTATTCCAAAGCCTAAAAGCACAATATTGTTAAAAAAAAAACTGTTCATATTAATTTACAGGGGATTTCTGAATACATAGAACAGTGTATCAACCATTTTTACAGAAAACAAAGCCACAGAAATACTGGTGATCTTTTAACAGTGCCACTGACATTGAATGCCCAAAGTGGGCAAGTTCTACCATCATATAAAAACATCAAAATTTAAACTTGTCAACATAAACTGACAATTGGTCTGGGTGGGTAGAACAAGTTGTTCTTCCTCTCAAGGCGGTCTTCGAAGAAAAGAGGATAACACATAAACGATGAGACCATAACAGATGAAGTAAGAAAACACCAGACCTGCCCTGAATAATCAGGTGCGTGTCTCCCACTCTCTAAGGGCATGTCCACACGGCAAGAGTTTTCAGTCAGTTTTACAGGCAGCTTTCGGATTTAAAAACCATCTCTAAACCGACTATCAACCTTTTACATTGATTTAAATAGAAAATCCGTTCAGCAGTCCACACTGCACGAATTGTCTACCGGATGGTTTTTGACACCACCGTAGTTCCTAAAAACTTAGAACATGTTCATTCTTCCGCACGGTTTGCAGGCAGAACATGTGAGTGAGAAAAGGAGGCATCTTGAATCTGTAAACCACAGACAAAAGCCATCCCCCTACGTGCCAAAAAAAGTCCAAATACCGGTCGGAAAATCTGAATGCACCCTAAGACTTTAATAGCTTCCACTTATTCCCTGCAACCAAGAAGTGCCTCACTTATCCAAGTGACCATAACCATACTGTTTAGATAGACATGCTTGTTACATATCTAATTCAGGTGATCCATAAACTTTCCCTCTCTTACTATAAAATAAACAAAAAATGTATAAAATAATATTTGTAAAACATACAAATATTGTAAAACAACTAATGTTAGTACAGGGTTGATTAGAAAATAGGAAAAAAAAATCCAAACATGGAGCATCCAGCGATTTATCCATCCACCTATTTATTGGTTACATATACATCCCACAGGACAGTGCAAAAGTTCCTTATAACGCCAACGCGTTTCGGACCTAGCAGGGTCCTTGTTCACAGTGCTGTGAACAAGGACCTTGCTAGGTCTGAAACGCGTTGGCGTTATAAGGCACTTTTGTACTGTCCTGTGGGATGTTTATGTAACCAATAAATAGGTGGATGGATAAATCGCTGGATGCTCCATGTTTGGATTTTTTTCCTATGAACTGAGCTTTACTGGCAGCTGCTTCCGGGCGCCATTTTCCATCCTTGTGGAGAGACCGGCGTCCTCAGAAGGGAACGGAGGAGATCGGCAGCAGGAAGGATAAAGCGGCACTGATCTAGGGGTAAGCAGCCACAGTGACTTTGTTTTTGATTAGAAAATAACTAGTTTGCATATAAAAATTATTCTAGTGATTTTTAGCAGACCTCACAGGATTCTTAAGTCATACGAGCAAAGATAATGACACATGAAAACTAATCACTTACTGTATATATAGCTAACATACCAGTGTTATGAAATGTTATATTTTTATCAAAATAAGTGACATAAGCAGGTGGCGTGGATCCCCCCTAAGATTCAGAAACTGCACCATCTGTCATAAATCCCCAGAAAGACTTCATCTGGCAGAATTACTCATCCTTAGTTGGTGTGTCAAAAATGTAATTAATTGAAAAACATAAATGTTCCCTCTCCTGCACATATGGCTAGCAAGGAGAACTATTTATTTATACATACACATATAAGTCCTGTGTATAAACACTGGTTGTTTACCTGACAGGTGTAAAATTGTGTGATTTTTACTTTCACCAGACTTCACTTGTAATACACTTTAATAAAAGTGACTACTGCAAAATGCTGCAGGGCAAGACCATAGACCCCAGGGGTATCAGGGCTACCTGGTCCATTGTACTTACTGTAGCTTAAGAACAAGAACAGATCACTCTGACCAGATGATTTTTATTTTCATTTTTTAACTGAATCCAAGTCATAACTTTTTTATTTCTGTGCAAACAAACTTGTATGATGACTTGTTTTTTGAGGTTGCAGTTTTTAATTACATCATTTGGAGAGCAATTCATTTACTGGTTACTGTTACAATTTTTAATATTTGGGGGGGGGGTGAAATATTAATGATGTCCTGTCCAGTATAAATAATAAATTCTTTTTCTTTAATGATTTTGGACAATTACAGTGGTACCAAAATTATACAGTCTTCCAGTGGTACCAAATTTGTACAGTCTTCATAAGAAGGTTTCAGGGCATGACTGATGCAGTTTAAATAATGTATTGTCTTTTTCTACAAGTTGGTACAATTGCAGCAGTATTAAATATTTCAAAGTCTTTCACACATGGCATATGTGGGGGTGTCTAGTAGGTCCCATACTCACTCATCAGGTTGCAGCAGTAGCATAAAAGGATCCCCAGCTGCCATTTTGAGTGTGCATCTTCTTTATGGGTTGAAAGACAGAGTAGTGAGTCTCCAATTAGGAGAAACAGCTCCTGGCCGTACAGTTAGAGCGCAAACCTTTTCAGATGAAGAAGATCCACAACATAAGTGTATAGAAGTGGATTAAGTGGGGAAATTTTATTGAAACATGATGCATTTCGCTGGACATTCAAACCAGTTTCCTCAGTTAAACAATACTAAGTATATACCCAGTTTAAATACGCCCCTCTGATCAAAATTTGGCTTCATAGTAAACAAAAAAAATTCACAACTTAACATATAAACAGGAAGTGGTCACTTATCTTAGTAAACAAAGACCATTCACATCTTGACATATAAAGAATGATCACAATAAACAGCGTCATAAACAAACAATATTAAAACTATAAATATTTATTTAATCCTAAAAATTATGAATGTTAACAATGTTGACTTGTAAACATCACATCTAAAAATTGATTAAAAAATGCCGTTGAAAAAACCTTTACTATGTATTTAAAAATCTAGCTGTGTTAACATATTGTCATTATTGCACTAAGAAGGAATGAATAACTTATATCATATATACCAATGCACTTATGGGCTGTTAGAAATATTATCTGTAAAAAAAATGTTGTCTGTAAAAAAAAAATATATATATTTTTTTATAGACAATAATTTTTTTACAGATAATATTTTTAGTCCCATCCAGCGATCTGTACCGTACAAAGTACAGCTCAATCAGGTGAGCACTTCTTTTGATATCTTAGAAAGTGTCCACCAGAAACTCTCCTTCACATTGCACGCTGTTTCTTTGTCCTATCTTTTCTCCCTGGAGCTTGTTTACAAGCTAGGTGAGCGGAACACAGTGTCCACATTCTTTATGGGTTGAAAACCATGACCATGTCCATATCACAGCAGCATTGTAACTGTGAGCTGCCACCAGAGGGCTAAAATGCCTATTAAAAGCTTAGTTTTGAGGGACATTAGGAGGCTGACTCAAGAGAATACAGCAAAGCTGTAGCAGTAGGGAAGATGTAGAGCAATGACATTTGCAGCTCTGCAGAGCCTGAACTGGGTCAGAGAAACAGTGAAGTGAGTGAGTCAGGGACTGTTCAACTTTCTAAGCTGTGAAGAGAAAGAGATTACCACCAATTAAGGGAGTCCTAAACGATAAGGCCTGGGGGAGGCAATGCCCCATCCAGCTCTGCAACAGATCAGCAGATGCTAAGAACAAATTGCTTAGGTGGACATGTATGTTATATGTAAACTATATGTAGTCCATAAACTTTACATCAATATTAATTATTATAAAAAAAAATGTAGTATAGAGTTGGGTATATAAGAATTAAACTGCAAGTAGAATAAATTTTAGTGATTTTTAGTAAAGTCTGAACCCATAGGGCATGATTCTTTAGTCATACGAACGAGGGCTTAGGGTTTCATTAAAGTCTTGCTCATAACAATATAAAAAAAGACAGTGCTGAAGAGGCAGTACAGTGATGTCCCAGCCCTACAGAACCTAAGTAGTGTCAGAAACTGAAAAGAGTAAGTCTGGAACCACTTAAAGGGGTTGTCTCGCTACAAAGAATAGCTTTCAAATTGAGGGAACACAAAAAAAGACATTTTCCAAATATATTCATTTTCCTCTGTTTTTTCCCCTAAAGAATACAAAGGGAATTTTTAAAATTTCCCCCCATGGCTATTTCAGTTTCCCCCATAACTGACCTGTAAACAAATCTCCCCGGGCTGTTTGTTAATAGAGATAACCAGGAGGAAATTTATCATTCAACAGATAGCAGTGTCAAGTCAAAATTTTCCTGGTGCTGCAGATCATGTAAAAACTTATTTATCCATAAACACATCTATAATTTAAAAAAACTTTTGTTTTGGGTATAAGAATTAAGAAGTATGAATTTAGTTTAGAAAGCTAACCAATACTAATTCATTTAGCACAACAGAGGCTGGGGACAAAAACAGTGGAGCAATATCAAAATTAAGTCTGAACCAGGAAGTACAGAGATGTTTTTCCCCGCCCTTAGAACCTGTGGGCGAAAGAGAACTCCACTTCACTTTTTAGGCCTGTGCAGTCCAAAGGGAGCCTTCCAGCAGCAAGGGTGTTGGATCAGATGGAGGCAATCACCATATCTAGCCCTGCCACAAACTAGCAGATGTCTGAGCAAGAACAGCATATGGGCAGGGTAACCTTTCGTCTTTAGTGAGAGAAAGAAGTCCCTTGTATGAGGCTGGATAAATACGCTCAAAGATAAAGATGAAGTATGATAGGGCTCTCTTTCCCTGAAGAAGTTACAGTGAATATTGTTACTGGGCACTGGCTCAGTTGCATAGGAAGTAGAGTAGCTAGTTGCGTCAAAAGACTCTTAGGTAGTGTCTATAGTAGGCAGTTCCTTACCATGAAAGAACCTGAAGATGAGAAGAATGAACTGTTAATTGCAGGGCTGAGTCTGGGCCTAAAGCCTGTGTTGCCTGCATCCTGTTTTGGGTTTAGCCAGGGCCTATATCCTCCATAGCTGAAACCTTCCATTTTAGGTTGACTGCCTTAAAGGGAAGCCTGTTAAAGAGCCCATCACCCCCTTTTTAGCTAATGATGTTGAAACATTACCTTAAAAGGGTTAACTCCCTAAAAAGATTAGCTTTCAACATGTAGGGACAGGTAATTGAACACTTTTTCTAAATACATTGGTATTTTATTTTACCATGGTCATGAGATAAAAAATGATTCTGTCTGCACTGAGTGCACACAGATTAATCTGCTTAAGACCATATCTAACCTCGTGATTAGACAGAGAGCAAGGAGTAAAGTCACCCTGAACTGAGAGCTCACCTCTGAGCAAAGTCTTTATCTGTAACAAGATTAGCTTTTGTTTGCAGGTAAGCAATTGTTTTCACTCCTCAGAACAGTTCTGCTGAAGTTTACTGAAGATTAAATCTCCTGCACTTGTGTCTTTGTAATGTCCCAGCTAGATACAGAGGAGCTAAATATGTTAATCACTGCTATAGACCCACCCATAGCCATAGCCTGGCGAGGCAGAGTGAGTGAAAAGCTGTCTGTAATTCAGTGAAACAGCCTTGTAAGATAACAGATTGTTTGTTTTACGACCACAAGCATCTACTGTACCTCGGTCTGTACTTTTCTATACTTTCTATGTATTCCTTTCCTCCCAACCTTTGTTTCAGAGCACATCCCTTTTCCTCCTTCATGTTGAAAACTTTGGCTGGAGGGGAACCAAATGGATGTAGCTTTAAAGCCTGCCCTGAGAAAAGTAAAAACCTTTGGATCTCCTGGGCCAGACACAGAGCTGTTTCCTGTGTCTCAATACAGAACACCCATTGAACTTGTCATACAAATGATGTAGAACTGCTGGAAGCTTACAGAAATGTAATTGAAATTATATTAGAAATGTGCCTGATTTTAGATATGTATTATTTACATTTTTTTTTTACTAGACAATCCCTTTGAAGGGGTGTTCTCAACTCCCTGCTTCCTGGTCTACGACTGGCTCATCACCAGCTACAGAGAATGGATAGCATGGCATTTCTATGGGAGTTTTGAATACAGCCAAGCACACTTTGAGCACATCAGCTAGTGAGACGTAAACAACATCCCTTTAAGTAGGTTGTCTAGTCCTATATAAAAAAAAAATTAAAAAAATTCTAAACCACTGAAAAATGATAGGTTCTACAACTTTCTCATTTACTTTGTACTTCAATTCCTTATAATTTAAAGATCTCTACTTACAGTTAAAGTTGTTTTACCATTAAGGAAAATTGATTTGGGAAGCTTGCAAATTAAATAATAAACATTTTTACCATTCATCATTAGTAATATTTCTGTACCATTTTTGTTTTAGCTGCTACTGTAGTGATCCATATTGTACAGCTCGTTTCTAGGAGATACAATCAGTAACAAGAGCTCCTCAGTTCGGGCTGTACATGTTCAGACATAACTTCTCCTCTCAGGAAGCTACTGTCAGTCTCTTCCCTGCTTAGTAATCACACACATTCACTGCTGAGGGAGTGTTCAACCCCAGATGTTGTCATTCTACTCTTGTTCTTTGTACTGTTCTTTGTAATTAATAAAACAAATAAATAAAAGAAAAAAGAAACCTCAATCAGGTATGTGCATTAAGAAAAAAATAATCACATGTAAGGCTCCTGCATAGATTTGAACCTAGGACCTCTGTGCTAAAAGGAAGAAATGCTAATCACTTACCTATATTGCGGCTACTCACAGCTCTTTACCTAAACAGACCTTTGTTTGACTAGAGTGATCACTATGTGGGGAAAGGCATGGTGATGTCAACCTGCTGGGTCACATGATATGCAGTTGCAACAAATCCTACACCCCTCTTTTGAACACACTGAAAGCTGAAGCAGGACAAACTAGGCATAAAATGCCTTTGTGGTAAATGGAAACATTTATTTTATATTCACAGACTTAAACCATTATTGCTCATGCAATTTACAGTTTGTCTAATAACAGCAATTTAAATGCTATATCAACAGTTTAAATTCCAGGGCATGATGGTATATTGTTTATTTGAATTGATACATTGGAAGAAACTGTGTGAGCAGGAGTAGGTCAGGACAGGCTTTTGGCCTGTCAATGTAAATATACATGTTTCCATTCATTGTACGTAGTGAGATATTTTAGAAAGATAAGAAGATGAAATACAAATTTTAATTAGAGTTTACTTCTTCACATTGAAAATGTTATCTGATCTGCTGGTAGCATGTTACAGACTTAGAAGAGCTTTTATAACAGGTGTTTCACTATAACACCTGGCACAAACCATGACTACAATCTAGACAGATCAGTGAGGCTGGGTTCCTCATATCACGTTTCTAAATGCGTTTTTGTGAAATGAAAGTGATTTGTAGTTAATGTCAGTTACTTTATCACCTGCATTCAACAAAGACACATGCAAAAGAGTGACATAAGAACCCAGCCTAAAGCAAAAAGATTATCTGAGAGGCAAGTTGTTGTAACAGTAGGCTAGTTTCTTAAAGTCTTCCTGACGCAGCCTTTTATTCATCACGTTAGTTTTTACCTCCCTTTCTTCCAAAAGCCATAACTTTTATATTTTTCAGTCAACATAGTTGTGTTAGGGTTTGTTTTTTGAGGGACAAGATGTATTTTATTTAAAAGTGCCATTGACAATACCATATAATGTACTGGGAAACCAGCCAAAAATTGTATGTGGAGCAGAATGTGAAAAATACATTTATTTGCGGCATTTTCTTGGGGGTTTGGTCTTTCAGCATAAATGACATTACCTGTATTCTGCAGGTCGGTACACTTGTGATACCAAATTTGTAGGGTTTTTGTTTTAGTACTTTTAACCCCTTACCGACATAGGACGTATGGATACGTCCTGATGCCGGTTAGCGGCGTTGTAGCGAGATCGCAGCGCGCTAATCGCCACCACCCCTCCCCCCGCACTGCCATGTTTTCGATTTCCTCACTTCTGGCTCCAGGCAGGACAATATATATGTATAAACAATGCATTAGGCTGTATAAATGATCACACCCCCTAGTGGTGTAAAAAAAAATAAAAAAGTATTAAAAGTTCAAATCATCCCCCTTTTACCATTTTACAAATAAAAAAATTAAATAAAAAAGTTACACATATTTGGAATCACTGCGTCCGAAAAAGTCTGATCTATTAAAATACAATGATCCTGTACGCTGAACACTGTAGAAGAAAAAAAATTCCAAACTCCAAAATTGCATTTTTTTTTTGTAATTTCACGTCCCGTAAAAGTTGGAATAAAAGTGATCAAAAAAGTTGCATGCATTCCAATTTGCTAGCAATAAAAAGTACACTTCAGCCCGCAGAAAATGCAACCTCACTCACATCTGTAGTTGTTAGTACAAAAAAGTTATTGGTCAAACAAAATGGCGCTGCTGCTCAAATTTCAAAAATAGAAAATGTTTGGAATTTTTTTACAGTACCAAAACATAACAGACTGTGCATGTTTGCTATTGGTGGATGCAGATCAACCTGTAGAATACAGATAACACAACATTTTCACCGACAATTGAATGCCATAAAAAAAACCTCCCGCAAACATTGCGCAAGTATATTTTTTTCACATTTTGCCCCACTTAGATTTTTTTTGCCATTCCCCAGTATATTCTATGGTAATATGAATGACATCATTAGAAAGTACATCTTGTCCCGTAAAATAAAGCCCTTCATATGTCTATGTAGGTAGAAAAATAAAAAGAATGCAAGAAGGAAAAAAATTTAGAGCCATATTATTATGAACGTCCGTCAGGAAGGGGTGGTTAAAGTATAAAAATATTCCCTATCTTTTTAAATTTGCGCTGCATCGCCATTCTCTGCATCAAATAGCTTTTTTGTTTTTCTACCTATGGAACTGATATAAGGCTTGTTTTTTGAGAATTCAGTTTTTATTGGTAACATTTTGGAATACTTATTAACTACTTTTTATTCCAATTTTTTAGGTGACGTGAAATGACCAAAAAAAATAAATACTATTTTATTTGAATAAATCAGACCTTAATGAATGTAGTGATACCAATTATGTGTAATTTTTTTATTTGTAAAATTATCAAAAATAGTTGTTTTGACCTTTTAATATTTTAGGTTTACTTTTAAAACTTTTTTTTCACTTGTACATGTAGTACTTGACCACTAAGCGGCGTGATCATTTGTACATCATTTTGCATTATATACCAAGATTTAAGTAGATAGGCAAGAAGTAATAGGAGCAGTATCATGGCAGTTATAGTGAGCCCGCTCCATAGCTCCTTACCGACAATAGGACATACCCATACATTTATTGTTGGTAAGAGGTTAAATGTGGGGGCTATTTTGTCTTCATTAAATCTCCATTGTGTACTTATTCCTCATTTCTATGCAATGTTCGGTAGAATAGATTAATACAAAATAAAGGTATGTACAGCATATTATTACGTTCTTGTGTTATATAGTAAAAATATTTTCATCATGTTTTTTTTTCTTGCAGACCACAGATTTAGTGGACGTTCCTGAAGAAGGGGATAATTGCTATTTATTGGATATAGGCAGACAGCGCAGTGATAGTGGTGAGTTTTTGCATTGCTATGTCCCAAATTTAAAATCAGCATCATAATCGCAAAATAATCAGCTTTGCAAGTAATATTGGATATCAGCTTTGAAAGGGATTGTTTCCCCCAGAAATGTACAAATAGCCTCAGATGGTATAAAATGACAAAATAAAATATGTACCTCGGGCAGTCACTTCAATGTTTTTGTACTTCGGGCCAGCACATGACTGCTGCAGCCAATCAGTGGCCTGCCATTCCATTGACATAACCACTTCAGGATGTTCATAATGTGTGAACAGTGATGTTAGTAGAACAGCACATAATGGTACAGCAAGAAATACACATGCACAGTTCATTACATTCCAATCTCTGGAACACTACTTGCAAGAGGTACTTCAAGCTTAGTCATTACATGGAGCCTACATTATACACAAATTTTATATGCTTGGCAGTTCTCACTTAGAGGCCAAGACATAGCTTGAATGGCACCCGGTTGGGGTAAATAAAGGTATATTTTTAAGTGTTGGTTATTTTTTGTGGGAGGGTAAGGAAAAAGAACTGTTCTACAGTTTTTGCTACTTTAAAGGGGTTTAATCATCACATGCTTTCGTAGACTTGAGCTGTTTCTGTTTCAGCTTCAAATCCAGGGGCGAGTCTCTCCTCTCAGTAGGCGTGTCTTCCCTCACTGAAGATCTGTGACATCATCATTCTGTGTATGCAATGAAAGGTAGAGGATGTCACAGCTCTGCAGACCTCCTGCAGTGGTCAATTCTCATGTCTGCAGAGCTCTCAGCTCCAGGCTCCACAAGCTTCTTGTATTCAGAACACCTGCATTGCTGTAAGCCAGGTATCCTCAAACTGTGGCCCACCAGCTGTTGATAAACTATAACTCCCATCATTTCCACTGTTATAGATGATATAAAGGTATGATGGGAGTTGTAGCTTCCCAACAGCTGGATGGCCGCAGTGCTTACTTTAAACATGTTAACTTTATTTTATAAGTCAGTACCAATATGCTAATACCAAAGATAGATTTTTTGAAGTATGTTTGCACAATAATAGTATTTTTTATGAAAAAAGGTAAATCTATACCCTATAGCATGCTTCCATGGATCCCTATAAGTGACAGATTTTACTGTATGGCATCCACCATTGTGCCAATAGGCAATAAAATGGAATATCCTCTCTTTGTTAAGTTTTGGAATTGCTCTGGTTCCTATTAATTGTTGAATTAAAGTTATAAAATGACCAGGATTATCTGAAACAGGCTTTACAGTATGAGCCAAACTGCCACTAACCAAGAGCCTATTCCTTTTGGAGTCCAGTGAACATGAGATTTACCTGAAGTAAGTATACATCATGGAAAAGGCATTTTATAACATGCATTTACATCAGGGTCACTACATAGTTAATAAGTAGTGACTACTTTTTTTGTTTAACTGAATTTTATTATTTTCTATAATAAACACAAAACATCAATTAGATTCACATTCAATGTTTTTACACATAACAACATACTTTTCAGTATTCCAGCAAAGAAAGTAACAAATTCCCCTTTAACCTCGTGAAAATAAATTTTAGCAAGCCCGGACTACAGTGAGCAAATGTTATTTCCACTCTCGGGTTCCCAGCTCTGCAAAATAGGCTTGGAATCAATGAAGAACTAACAAAAGTAACGGTAAGAGTAAGGGTAATAAACTGGACAAGACACAAAAGGAAGCAACATTAAAGTGGACAGACACGCTAAAACGTTTACAACTCATTCTTGAGCAGCAGTTACAAGTCTTTTAGTATGCTATGTGCATCCCAAGGTTTCCAGATGGTTTCAAATGCCTTTATTCTATTATGCAAAAGGGCAGTAAGTTGTTCTACGTTTCTAACATCCCTAACTCTAGCCTGAATGTCCTGAAGGGATGGGATAGACAATACTTTCCAGAACCTGGCGATCAGACACTTGGCCGCTGTTAGAATATGCAAGAATAACCGTTTCGTTGAGAGTCCCAACAAGTAATATGGTACATTTAAGAGATAGGTCAGTGGGGACAATGGCACCTTAGTAAATAAAACTCCGGTAACCATATCATGGATCTGTCTCCAAAAAGGTTTGATTAGATCCCAATCCCAGAAGATATGATGGATATTACATTAGCAGCTAGTGAACCCCAGAGGAAAAAAACATTGGGAATGGTAGGGTTGAGTTTATGAAGCAGTGCTGCGGTGTGATATAAACGCATCAGAATCTTAAACAGATTCTCTCTGTACTGGACTGACAGGGAGGATCGTGAGGCTTGCCTCCAGATCAGTTGTCACGTCTTAATGGGTAGAGGAAAACTCAAGCAGTCCTCCCACTTGGACATATATGAGTGAACCACTGGAGTCTCAGGAGGAGAAGTGATCAACATTTGGTAGAGACTAGAAATCAAGCCCCTGGCGGATACTCCTGTCCTGCACAGCTTTTCAAAGGTGGTATTGGTGGAGACTGTACAGGACCCTAAAACAGTCTGCATGTAATTACTGATATGTATATATGAGAAATAACAGGTGGAAGGAAGGTTATAAGTGGTCTACAATTCTGAGAAAGGAAGCAGATTTCTTGTCGTATGTTTCATGATATCAGCAAATCGAAACAACCTATTATCAAACCATGGTTTCATTATCTGGGTCTCGTACGCCGCTGCCATCAAAGGATGAAACAAAAAGGAGGTCATCGATGAGGCATCGGAGCAGAGACCAAATCTTTTATAACATCTCCTCCACACCTCTCTCGTCAGCTTCATTGAGTGCAGCAGAGGAGTAGTGACTAGTGAAGAGCGATTGCGTCAACTATCGTTATCGATTCGATAGTCGGCAATTATCATGACGATATCTGATAGTCCATAACAGATTATCGCCGATGACCATTAAAGTCTATGGGAGAGGAACAACACCTTCATTCTTACACCCAAACAGGGCTGGAGACGCTGGAATTGACATCAACAACATTTAAATGGATACGTGCTACATCTTAGGCAAGAAAATTAGGCAACAATAGTCTCAGAAAAATCACAGACTTTTCACTTCCTGTCTTGTACCACAGCATGACCCTTAAACCTGCATGCCCCACAAATTAAAAAGTGCCAGGGGGCAGTATTTTTGAAACCATCATTTTAGTTAAAACTGGACATTGACTATTCCTGTCCTGTACCACAGCATGCCCCTCAAACCTGCTTTGACCTACAGTTTAAAAGTGCCGGAAAAAAGGAGTCTTTCAACCCAACTTTTTATTTGAACTGGACATTGACTATACCTGTCTGTCCCGCAGCATGCCCCTCAAACCTGCATGACCCACAGATTAAAGGTGAGGGAAAAAAAGAGTCTTTGAAACACCATTTTAGTTGAACTGGACATTGGGACTATACCTGCCCTGGACCGCAGTATGACCATTAAACCTGTCTGACCACAGATAAAAAGTCCCGGGAAAAAAGAAGTCTTTCAACCACCATTTTAGAATAAGTATTTTAGTGAAATGGCATTGACTATCCATATCCTGTAACGCAGCATGACCCAAAAACCCGCACAGGTGCCCTTATGGACCCTCAGCAGAAAATTTCGCAAAAAGGGAAATAAAATATATCAAAAAAACTCGTTTTCCAATACTGCTGCTGCTAGGTTTACTTGCCATTCTACTGGTGACATTGTTAAACTGTGGCATTAGATGTGAAGCAAACGGAAACAGATGTTCCGTAGGTCAACGAGGCCTGTCTGAAAATCCGCTTTACTGTCAAGTGGGTTGAAGGAAATTACTGATCAAAGCGGGTGAGGCTGTAAACGTGGATCACGCAGGTTCACCTGGCAGGGCCGGACTTACAGTGGGTGTGGTGAGAGCAAGGGCTGGCGTCCATCATCTATTAACATGCAGGTTCAACTAGCAGGGCTGGAGTTACAGTGGGTGCGGTGAGAGCCAAGGCTGGTGTTCATCATCTATTAACACGCAGGTTCAGTTAGCAGGGCCCAAATTACAGTGAGTGCCGCGGGAGCACAGGCTGGCGTCCGTCATCTATTAACACGGCAAAAATTCCCTTATGATGCAGCAACGAAAACAGTCGTGATGAAGCAGAGTGCGGAAGTGGAAGTGTGAGCTAAGACCTCCAGCCTTCCTCAGTCAAAGTCAAGACGGGGTTTGCGCTGAAAAAATTTCTGCCTTACGAGAGCGCTTACCCCTCCGTATGAGCGCGGCCAATAAGCTTCCTGGAAATGTGTTGGTGAAGTCCTGTTTCCCCAGGTGCCCTTTTTTGGCATTCTTTTTCATTTTACTCAACGTGTTGGAGGAAATTGTCTCTGTTCTTGGGGTGGCGAATGTGCTCCATACATCATGTCCTCAGAAAAACCTACATCTGTTCAAGTCTTCCTGTTCCCTTGTACAATTCAGAGGAATATTTGCAATCGCTTTTTTTGTACATGCAATTTTTTTAGTAGTTTAATTCTAGAAAACACATTTTTAAATTAGGATGGAATCCCACCATGTCTTTGTTTCTCTTTTTTTTTATTGTGTTTAACGGGTTATCTCACTACAGGGATTGCTAGCTATGTTAAAGATCTTGCAAAAACAAGTCATTTTGAATATGTGTCCATTAACGGGTGTTTTTCCTATTCCTTTTTTGCGAAAAGCACCATGCCCCACAAAATGTCTGTTAGAAACCACATATTTTAGAATAGGACCTGTAGTACAGCTGCATTTCACTGCAACATGCCCCCAAAAATTAAAAACACGACCCTTGAGCCACTCTTGACAATTGGGAAGAACAAATGTCTCTTAGAAACCACATTTTTTAGAATGGACCTGTAGTATAGCTGTATTTCACAGCAACATGCCCCAAAAATTCAAAACATGCCCCTTCAGCCACTGTTGACAATTGTGAAGAACAAATGTCTGTTGAAACCAATTTTTTTACAATAGGACTGTATTTATAGCTGTATTTCACGCAACATGCCAAAAAAAAATTTAAAACATGACCCTTTGGCCCTCTTGAAAATTGTGAAGAACAAATGTCTGTTAGAAACCACATTTTTTACAATAGGACCGTAGTATAGCTGCATTTCACAGCAGCATGAACCAAAAAAATTATGAAAATGACTTTTCAGCCACTGTTAAAAATTGTGAGGGAGAAATGCCACTTAGAAGTCACATTTCTGTTCCAAAGGACCTTGATTATAGCTGTATCTCACAGCACTATGACCCCAAAACCATTGACAGTGCGAAATTTTTTAAAGATGAAGTGAGCAAATGGAATACGTTTTTTTTCATGAGACCTTGTACAATTGGTGTCTTTTACAGTCTTCTCACCGCAAAACCAGCAAAATGACCTTTGGGGAACTGAGAATAAAAATTGCAGTAAGAAATGATCATTTTAAAAAACATTTTTCAAGAGGACCATTTCTGTTTGAAGATGAATGTGAAGTAGACCGGCAACTAATCGGTGATCTCGGCAATTGGGGCCACAGCAATATCAAAGATCCATGCCTGATTCTTCTTGATGAAAGTCAAACCATCAACATTATCTGTGGAAAGCCGGATGCGTTTGTCTGTAATGACTCCTGTATGACGCTGGCTGCTGGGCAGGACAACACCTCTATTGCATGGCCAGCGAGCTCGGGCCATTCATCCATTTGGATACCCAGAAGTCAATTGGGTCCGGAATATATCCAAAAGCATCGGTGTTGAGACGCAGATAGTCGTGCACCATGATCTTAAGCCGGTCTCTATATGTTGTATGTGTGCCCTGCATTACATGCGTTGGTGAGGTGGTAAATAAGGATTGCCAGAACTCACCCATTAGGCTTCTGCCACAATGCCTGCTGCTACTGCTTCCGCTTCTTGGCACTCTACTGCTGTTATGTTGATGACGTTGTTCCACCGTGACATTTGAAGAACGTGAAGCAGACTCAACAGATGTCTCCAGTTGATCAATCAGCACAGTTTTCCAAATTTTCCCTGTATTTTACTCTTATTTGGGTGGGTGGAAGGAAAGTGCTGAGTTTCGTTTGTAACAGGGATCGAGGGGGTGGCCATCCAGTAACTGTTGTTCAGTTTGATGGCCTTAATGCGAGGATCATGTTGGAGGAAATTGAGCATCCAAGCACTCATGTAAAGAGATGGAGCCTTGTTTTCCAAACCCTCTGGGTCGGGGGCACTTGCAAACTGATCTTCCTCATCTTCCTCCTCCGCCTCAAAAACCCTGCCAACCTCTTTCCAAGGCAGGGACATTGGTAACGTCGGTGTCAGGAATACCTCCTCCTCTCCGTTCCTCTACCTCAGCTTCAAAAACAGCCCTGACTTGCCTCAGATGCTGTACCCTGAGAGCCCGAGACGCCGCCTTGCACTAGCCTGGACCCGAACCACTTCCTAATGAAGACGATAAAGTTTTGGAACTGTCGGGCTTCTGGGATTCGACGGAGAGAAAGGCTCTGTGTCGCATTTTGTGTCTGTTTCCTCTCCGTCGCTGGTGGGACCTGCTGTTTCAGAGGTCCAACGATCGTTCCAGAACTTTAAAATCACCACAATTCTCATGCTGACAAGGGCATTGTCCGCACTGACTATTTTGGTGGCATCTTCAAAACTGGCAAGGATGGTGCAGAGCTCTTTCACCTGCCTCCACTCTCAGTGGCTCAACAGCCCGAGGTCCGCACCACTGCTTGTAAGGCCATGTGTCACTTCGTATGCGTAATGGCATTACGCTGATGCCACAATCGATGGAGCACGTGAAGGGTGAATTCCAGCGTGTTGCCACGTCAACAATGAGACGGATGACGGAGAGGCCGAGCTGACGCTGCAACGAAGCCAGGCGGGATGAAGCAGGGTGCGAACGGCGGAAGTGTGAGCTCAGACCTTGAGCCTTCCTCAGACGGCAGTCCAGACCCAGGTAGGACTTTAGAAATTTCTGGACGACGAGGTTCATGACGTGTGCCTGGAAAGGGATGTGCCCCAGCCTACCGATCTTAAGGGCGGCCAGGAGATTTTGACCATTATCGCACACCATCTTGCCTGGCACAAGGTTCTTGTCACCCAGCCAGTGCTCGGTCTCGTTGCATAGAGCCGTCCACAGCTCCTGACCTGTGTGTTGACAGTCTCCGAGACAGATTAATTTCAACACGGCCTGGTTTCTATGGGCACGTGATGCTACCAGTGGACATTGAGGAAAGAACCCTGCACCTTCCCTGCGGTTTTGAAGAGCGTGCGCCGAGCCTGAGAGCCACCGTTACCACCAGAGACATCCACCCAGCTCACCCAGTGAGCTGTCACAGATATATAGCAGCCTTGGCCGTGCTTACTAGTCCATATATCGGTGGTGAGATGGACTTTTCCGGACACAGATGCAGACAACGCACTTGAAATATTAGATGACACGTGGCTGGCCAGAGCAGGGACTGCTTTTCTGGAAAAGAAATGCCTGATCGGCATCTGGTATTGGGGGCAGGCAAGGGCCATGACATGGCAGAAGCCATCTGTGTCCACTAGACAGGAAAGGCAACATTTCCATGGCCAAAAGCCGGGCAATGCCGACATTCAGGCTTTTGGCTTTGGGATGGTTTGGGTTAAAGTGTTTCTTCTTCTCCCAAACCTGGTAGACAGAAGGCTGGCTGCTAGACTGGCCGCCTTACGGCGTGCAGGTCAAACTGGTGGAAGGAGAAGGGGTAGGATGGGTCTCTAGCGGTGCTGGTGGTATTCGGGTGACGGTGGAGACTGAAACAGAGTCTGATCCTTGATCATGACTCTGAGAGACATGGGCAGCTGAGGAATGCTTGGTCATGGCGGAGGAGGAGGCGGAGACAGAGGGTGTGACAGTGGTTGGAAGCCTGGGATCGGTGTGGCCCTTTTTTTGCCAAGTGTTCCCTCCATTTCAACTCATGCATTCGCTGCATGTGACTAGACATGTTGGTGGTGGTTAAACACCTAAGATTCTTCCCTCTAATGATGCGTTTACGACAAAGGCGGCATATGACAGGCATATGAGAGGCTTTTTTGAAAAAGGCCCAGGCTTGAGAGGTCCTGGACCTTTTCGACGGCAATAAGCGAGGAGCGGTGTTTCCGCTGATCGTGGCTGGCGGAATAATCTCAGCGGACTTGTGCGACCGCTCTCTCCCTTTTTGAGGCGGAACCCATACTTACACTACCCCATCGTCTTCCTCCTTGTTCAGTGATGAAGCGCTCGCAAGCAAATTCTGCTTAAAAGACCACGTTGGATCCGCCATGTCGTCATCATCATTATCAACACAGGTGACTTCCTCGTCCTGACATTCTGCATCCTGGAGCTGCGGGCTACAAGCAAGAGGATTTTTGCCGATTGACCGGCTTACTTCTCCTCCTCTGATGGCATCAGCGATTGGGCATCAGAGCAGACAAAATCATCCTCTTTAGCCTCTTGATCTTTTGAAATGCCTTCTGACCCAACCACTTTTTTTCATCAAAAAGATCTTCAGAAAATTTGGGTTATCCACAGTGGTGGGTACATGAGTTGACATTTGGGCTGCCTTCGCTTCTTTTTGGACGGATGCTGACGTGATGATGACGAATTTTGTGCCGTGATGGGAGGACAAGGAAGTAAGATTGCTGGATGCAGGTTGCATTAACACGAAGAACAGATTGGCGACGCTGTTTGTTATTGAGATTCACGGGCACGACCAACGATGACTGGCCTGACGGTCTGCAAACCAAGATCCGCTGGCTTGCGTGTTGTCGCCAGCACTGGAAGGAGCACCTTTCTCTCGTACCTCTACCTCATGTCCTTAAAACCCCTTTTGCTCGTTACACCTGCATTTCGCTCCATTTTCCAAAAGATAAAAATTTTAAAAGGTTTTGAAGAGTTTTCAACAGTCTATTATTGAAAGATGGCAAATCACAGATATTCTTGAATCCCTCTAATTTCCAACAGCCAACTAGGATTAGAAACAGAATTGTTTCTATCGAATACCTGTGAAATGTGGTCTGGTGGAAGAACCGTAACAAAAATCAACAGTGTTCTTCCCTTTAGTCCAGGGATGTACAACTGCCCAGTAGGACTAGGAATTGATAGTTTTCAACAAACTATCATACAAGTGCACTATCTGCGCCAAACTGAGATTCACCGAGTTTAATAAAACTATTCAAAAGTTACACGGATGAGAAATTGCGTTTTTTGCAGCAATGACAAACGAGAACAGTTACTAGAAAATGTTTCTATCTTTGAAAAATACTGGGCCGCACCACGTGCAATACAGCTATTTAAAAGTTATACGGATAAGAAAAGGTTTTTTTTGCACCAATGAAATACACCAACAGTTACTAGAAAATTTCTGTATCCAAATTAAGTACAAGGTGGCTCTTTGAACAAAACTGGGCCGCAACACGTGCATTACAGCTATTTAAAAGTTACACGGATAACAAAAGGTGGTTTTTTGCACCAATGAAATACACCAACTTTTAGAAAAATTTTCTGTATCCAAATTAAGTACAAAGTGGCTTTTTATTAAAATAATGGGCCGCACCCGTTGCAATAAGGGTATTTAAAAGTTATACGGGTTAACAAAAAAGGGGGTTTCACCCAATTAAATATCCAACAGTTACTAGAAAATTTTTTGTATCCAAATTTAAGTAAAAGGTGGCTCTTTGAAAAAAAACTGGGCCGCACCACGTGCAATACATATAATTTAAAGGCAAACGGATAACAAAAAGTGTTTTTTGCACCAATGTAATACACCAACAGTTACCAGAACATTTCTGTATCAAAATTTAATGACAAGGTGGCTCTTTGAATAAAACTGGGATGCACAAAATAAAAGGTACAATTTAACCAACAGGTGAAGGGTTGTGCTGGCCCAAAAAATGGTAAAAAATGGCATTTCAATGAGGTTCAAAGGGGGTCTGGCTGACAAAAATCAAAAGTCTTGACGTCGTACACCCAGCTCACTGCCTTTTGCTTAAGTGATTTGTAGCGCCAAATGACAGGAAACGCTGAAATGGCGCTATAGTAAAAGATTATCTATTAAAATTGTCAATCTAAATATTGGTGATCGGAATTTTGATCTGTCTAAAAATCGTTGACCAAATTTAATGTCGATTATAATCGTCATCCCTAGTAAGTGACTACTTTAATAACTCCTTACGTTATTCTAAGTTTCAAGAAATTCTTTGTTTACTCTCCCTTATTCAACAAACTCTTTGCCAAATAAGCAAGTGAAGTTGTAATTAGGTCTTTTAAGTTCACAGCTTTACACTTTCGTTCCCTTAACCCCCAATCAATTAGAAAAGGACTGTATATAATTTCAGTAATTTGGTATCCTTTCTCTGCATCCCAGTGAAGGATGTTGAAAATTGGCGAGTGGTTATGTAATGATTTTTCCATTCACAAGTTTCACATAAGAAACCTAGACTCATACTCTTTTTGTCAGTATGGTCTTGTTGCAGGGAAAATTTCTTATTTCCATTACAAAACTGTCTCCCACCTTAATGCTAAATTTGGCAGTTTTGCAGTTCGAGTGCCAAAATCAAGTGATTAAAGAGGTAGGATGCTGACTGTTATACTTGACATAATACACTTTATTACTGTCATCTTCAAACTGTGGGCCAAATTTTAAATACTGTTTAGTATAAACATATGATAATCATGTGCTGTACCTATATTATTAATGATAAATTCCAAAAACCAAAAGAAAAGAAAACAGCTCCCCTCTTTTAGTATTCAACGTTTAAGTCCCCGGTTTGATGCAGTCATGGGTTGTCAGCACGGTCCGGGCGCTACCACGAAAATTTTTGTAAAGCAAAAAAGGATAAACCAGCTTGGCACTCTCTCCAAATGCCCCTGGCAGCAAGCTTCTTAAAAGAAAGATTCTTTTTTTTAAAAAAGTAGTAAAAAAAGGTGCATGAAAGCAAAAACATCCATTTGGAGACCAAACGAGGACACACAGAGAAGCTAAGTCCTGGGGTTTGGGTTTGGCCCGACGCTTTTCGGGTCACATGACCCTTATCAGGGTCAGTGATGCATAATGCAATTGCTTAAAAAACCCTGCTGGTTACAAAACTCACAGTGCAAAATTTAAAAAATATAATATAGAATAGTAAACAAGTATAAACATATAAACAAGGATAAAGATCAAATGCAAATAAAAGCTAATAGTAAAGAAAGAAAAAAAAAAAAAAAAAAAAGGAAAGGAAAGAGGAAAAAAAAAAAAAAAAAAAAAAAGGGAAAAAAAACGCAGAAAACCCTAATGTGATATTGTATGTCCTGTCTGTATTGAGCCCAAAGGGACTCTTGTTTAAAGGTGGAAAATCCCCACGCCTCTCTGTTTAAAAGTTTTCACGGGTGTTCCTCCTGTGGCGAAACTATAACTCTTTCTTACCTATTAGGAGAAAGAGCGTAATCGCCACCATGTGCTTCAGAAAAAATGCTTTGAAACAGCAGAGCATTTAAACGATCAGATTGTGAGTGTCCGAAAAAATGTACGGATGCGAAATTTTCAGATGCCCCGTAGTACACCCAACATACTGTACCTTGCAAATTTTACAATAAAGGTAACAACAATTTGGTGTTGCAATTAAATAGGTTTTGATCTGAAAAGTTTTATTGTTGTATTGTGTAAAGGTGTTGCTTTATCACTAGTTGCAATTGTGCAGATTTTATGTCCAAAAAACATAAAAACCTTAGTGCGACCAGGTGGTGGGACAGAGGGGAAATTAGAGAAAAAAAAATGGGGGAGATAGGGAAAACCTATACTCGGGGCTTTGGTGAAATAAATCGACTTTTTTAAAAATATCCTTGAAAAATGAAAAGGTCAGAATAGGTAAGGGTGTTTTGATGTTTTCACGTTTTTGTTAAATTGTTGCTTAATTGTTGTGAAGTGAAAAATATTATCAGATGATCTTGGATTCCTATGTTTTTTCAAAAATATTTTTGACCTTAAATTTTCATTTACCCTCTTAGTGGATATTTAATTGTCGGATGGTTTTTTTGGTTTTAACTTCGACGATATTTTTTTTTAATTTATATTCATAGGGGTAGTACTATTTCTTTTTACCCTTTGGGCCCCAACCTCGGGGGATTTATTTAAACATGTGGGGGATGCAGAGTCAGCTTTAAAAAAGGTGTTTCTGTAATGGGCTTAGTGAAAGGTTTCATATTATTTTGTTGTCTTGTCTATTGTTAAAGTAACACCCAAATAATTAATGGTCTCCAATTTTGTTCGTGAGAAAAGATAAAACCCCATTTATTGTCTTTAAGTACTGTACAAAATATGGACCGAGTAGGGTCCCTGTCCATTTTAGGACCAAGTCGTCTATGTATTTGTTCCCCAATTTGATACTATTACAAAAGGATGACTATATTAAAGAGATACTTTTCTCCCGGCTGCCAATAAATATTGGCCCGAGTGGCGAAAAACGGGCCCCTGGCAGCTTGTTCCTGTCTAAAAAAAAATGTTTATTAAAATAAAAAAAATTGTGAGAGAGTAAAAAACTCTACTGTCAAAAGGGTGAAACCTTGTTTTTCATTGGAAAAAAAACTGTACCCGATAAAAAAATTTTTGGCCGAGAGGGCCGGCCTGTGGGGTGCTGGGTATACCCCCCTACATCAATGTAGCCCCGGACCCCCCGGTCGGCCAAGACTCCTCTCTAGGTATACACAAGTGTTTGGTATCTCTTAAAAAAAACAGCAATTTGACAAAAAAGGGGCTTAGTTGCAAAACGACCCCGTCCCGAGGTATTTAAAGAGCCATACCTGAGGATGGGCCCAAAAGCAGGTGGAAAAAACCCTTGTGATTTTAGGAGAGATGTGAATTGGCTAATAGGTTTTTTAACATTGAGTTTAGTTGCAAGTTTTCTGATAGAAAACCTGGACAATGCCCTGATTAAAGACAGCTTCAAATCCTTTCTGCTCTCATTAGTAGGATCCCTCAGTAACTGTAAAAACTTCTAGAATCCCGCAACATAGACAAAATTTCTGTTTATAGAGTCCTGTCTAAAGGACCACAGCCCCCCTTTGTCTGCCTGGCGGGAAAGATTAATCTCTCATTATCTTGAAGGGCCAGTAGTGCTTTATGTTCCCGAAAATTTAATTAGAACCCCAGAGCAACCCATAGAAGCGACTTCCTGATTATATAAATTTGTTAGAGCTTTTTTCCACCCCTATCCTGGAAAAATACCATAGTAGGTAATTTGAGCTAATGGGATAAAAATATTCGTTAGTCACCTAAATCGTATCACTGAAAAAGCATTACTGGATCATGTATAGATTATTTTGGGTTTCGTAACTGTCTATCCCCGTTAAATATGGAATTAGTATTAAAATCCCTAAGCATCTCTAGCTGAGTGTAACTGAAGAAGTTTTAAAACTATCTTATCCGCACTTCCACATAATCACTATTCAGGGACATAAAAGATTTTTAAGTGTATTTGGCGGACAAAACGGTTTTGTCCAGCAAGGTCTGGTAGCCCCGAAAAAAATTTCACGTCGGTGAAAAGCTCGACCTTTGGATAAAAGGAATAGCATCTGCGTACAAATTTTGGGTAGACAAATTTATAAACCCATGGGAAAAGTTCCGGTTTTCCGGTAATTCCTTGACCCCTTCTTTTTTCCACGGTGCTTTGTCCCCCTCTCCTGTGTGTTTTTTTGGGAAATTTAGTTACACTTTCGTGATAGGGGGGAAGTCCCGGGTAGTCCCGATTATTAATTTTCGACCAGATTTTGCAACCGTGGTTAGCTCTTGTATCCTGTATCTGTGCACATTCCTAGGGTTCTATGTAAAGGAAAGGTGTTCGCCGGGTATTGATGTAGGGGTCTTTAAATTGAGTCAAACTCGGAAAAATAACCTTCTATGAGAATTAAAAGTCTTTTCTATTTGCAGGATAGACTTGGGTTGATCCGATTGGGATTCCAGGTATAAAAAATTGTTGTAGAGTAGAGTTTATATTGTTTACTTGTCTAGTATTAGTATTTTTTAAATTTTTTCACTTGTGAGTTTTGTAACGCAGGTCATTTAAGCAAATTTCATTATGCTCAGCTGTACCATGAGTAAGGGTTTTGACCCCAAAAAAGCTTGGTCCCAAAACCTGCAGGGTTAGTTTTCTCTGTGTGTCTCTCGTTTGGTCGTCCATATGGTGTTTTTGCTTTATGCACCTTTTTTATTCTTTTCAATAAGAAGAAAACTTGCTTTTAAGAAGCTTGTGAGGGTCGATTTGGAGAGAGTGCCAAGTGGTTATCCTTGTTTGCTTATATTTTTAATGGTTATTTTTTCCCAAAAGTATTTTTTATTTTAAAATGCAAATTTCAAAAATTTTACATCAACTTTCTCGCAGTTATTTAAAGACAGCTGCCTTCTTTGAAGTGACTGGAAATCATAAGTGGAGTCAAACGAAGTAGTACACAGGTTACATGTGGTTTGTCATGTAATAATGGCTTTCTTTGAATTGTCTGCTGATCTAAATGGTACTTCCATCTGGTCTGTACAAGAGGCCATCAATGGCACAGATAAATACTGGGTCAAAACACACTTCAGTTTAGTTTTTGGTGCAGTTGAGAAACGCAGCAAAACACAACAAAAGCACATGTCAGCCCAGCCTTACAATCCGCAAGATTATAAGCACAATAATTAATTACTCAAACAATTTAGGAAACTGAAAGGTGCTTGCTAGTAATAAAGGCAGGTTCACAACTGTGCAGTACTGCAGCAGAAAAAACATACCATGTGAAAGCACCCTTAGGGTGCTTTCACACGGAGCGTTTTTAGTTTGTTTTTGATGCATTTTTTGTGCAGGAAGGCACAGTAATTAATGCTATACATTACTGCACAAAATATGCATAAAAAATGCATGAAAAAATGCACGAAAAAAATGCACCATAAGCACCCTTATAGGGCCCATATATTTCTCTAAATGGACATGGATCAGGTGGATACAGTTATGAGAATAACAAATGCAATGATGGAATAGGTTGTGGAGTAAGGAAGTGTCTGTCTATTTGTATGCAGCTTCAGTGAATGGTTAATGGTTGCTTATAGTCGTGACAATACTTAACAATGGCTAAAACCTGGTGCCCCCAGTGACAGCATAAAAAGTTTTGCAGACAAAAGAAAAAAAAAAGGAATGTTTTCACTTGTTAATTTTCATCTTTCCAAGTTAATAACATTGACCTCTTTTTTTTTTCCAGTTTTTAGCTATTTAGAAAATGGTACGGAAAATGTAAATGAAGATCAGCAACAGAGAGGAATCAGCTCAGCGGTACTCATTATTTATTGATAATTATAAAACATATGCATGGAAGTTTTAATAGTAAAGATACTGTTTCAGTAAATACATATTGAATCTCATTTATCAAAACTGAGAATAAGGGGGACATGTATAAAAACTATCTTGGTCTAAGACTTTCTTTGCTGCCCATAGCAACCAGTCGGAGCGCCTCTTTCATTTTTCCAGAGCATTACATGAAATGAAAGGGGAGGTCTGAATGGTTGCTATGGACAGCAAAGAAAATCCTCATAGACCTAGACAGTTTTCATACATGTGGCCTTAAGTGTCCTTGTTGACCAGTGCAACCAGTCAGAGTTCTACATTATTAATGTTTAAAAGGTGACCCCTCGTGTTGCCATCAGTAGCAAACATTTAAAGGGAATATGTCAATTTATGCCCCCCTTGCTGAGGACAGCACAAGCTAGTGCCCGACATGCTGTTTCCAGTGCTGTGTCCCTTATTCTGTAAGATGCAGCAGTTTCAGAGTATGTAATGCTCAAATCTGGCAGTGTTCAACCAGAAAAGAGTCCAACTTATTCATGAGCAGGTGTTAGCCCCGAACACCCAATGCTAGCCCTGCCCACTCAGGACTGATTCATCCTATTAGGCTATGTTCACACAGAATTTTTGGATCCGTATTGGATCAAAGAACGCTGCAGCAATCGGATCCAAAATGCATCCAACACGCAGCTGCGTGTTTGGATCCGTGTTGGATGCAGCAGGATCGCACCCTGTAGATTTATATAGGGCTCCTGCTGCGTCTTTCACACCAAGAATTGACACTGATGCGTGTTTCTAATAAAAAGCAATGTAAATCACATTGCTATTTATTAGATACGTGTTTGGGTCCGTTTGAGGTCTGACAGACAGATCAAAACACGTATCCAAAAGTGTATGTTCACACGGACTCAACACGCTGTGTGAACATACCCTTAATGTGAATAGGAAGAAACCTGTGAATACTGGGTGGGGCTAGCTGTAAGTGGGCGTGGTTAATACTTGCTCATTAATAAACTGGACTCTTTTCAGGCTACAAAATGCCAGATTTGAGCATTAAGGGCCACATGTATGAAAACTGTTTAGGTCTAAAATTCATTTTGTTACCCATAGCAACCAATCAGCGCGCCGTTTTCATTTTTCCAGAGCACTATATGAAATGAAAGGGCGCTCTGATTGGTTACAATGGGCAACAAAGTGAGTTTTAGACCCAGACAATTTTCGTACATGTGGCTCTAAATGCTCTTAAACTCCAGCACTTTACAGGATAAAGGACACAGCGCTGGAAACAGCATTTCTGTCACTAGCTTGTGCTGTCCTCAGCAAGGGGGGGCTTAATTTATGTGACAGGTTCCCTTTAAGTAACATTTATCATAAGTTTTGCAAATGAAAAATAGGAGCATTGTCTATAGAAAGAAATCAGATTGCTAAGTTCTAAAAACTAAGGCCTAAAAAAACTCCTCAACTTTCCCTTGCACTAGTGTTGATATATTCCTTCCACATGTATACTCAGTCAGTTTTGATATATGAGGTCATATGCATGTATTTGTATAAATTATAGTATACACTTATAGTTGTTTTGTTCGAAAGTCTAAGGGCTTATCCCCACGGCAAGGGTTTTTGGACAGTTTCCGGTTTTGAAAACAGTCTGTAAACCGTCTGTCAAAGCCTAGAATGGACTTCTATGGAAAATCCGTGCAGCGGTCCCCACTGCACGGATTTTCTGTGGGTTTTTTTAGACCACTGGCAGTCAGAAAAACATTGAACATGTTCATTCTTCCACCCGGTTTTCAGGCGGAATATGAACATGTCAATGTGAAGGGGGAGGGCTTTTCTTCGCAAACCGCGAAGAAAAGCTGTGACCCAGCGGCCTTGTGTACGGCAGCAAAAACAGAGGATAATCCGACCGGTATATGTTTCTGCCGTGTGGATGCACCCTAAGAATATATCCTTAATTTAACCAAGCATGAGTTTGCCTATACAAAAGTAAACATTTTACAAAAGTTTTTTAAGCACTGGTATGTTTAATATTCTGTGGCATACATTTCAGCCTTAAACCACCTCACCTGTGAAAAGATGCAATCTGTATAGATTTGGGTCAGTCAAACAGTAAACAGGCAAACTCCCATCACTTAAGTATTCCTTTTAAAAGCAAAGACAACTGCGTCTCGTACTCCATTATAAACCTCATAGGATTAATAGTACTAAAGTACATTGAAAGGTTGTTTTCACCATATGTTTTACAGAGTCTACTATCCACAGCCAGCTTCAAACTCATACCCTCTATTTAGGCTATGGGGGGTTCTACAGCAGTGACTGGCATATCAGCTCTGCTATTCCTAGCTGAGCCTGTTAAAGGGATATTGCTAATAGAAGGGTTTAAACAGCAAAGCAATAGGCTACAGATCTGTAAAAGGTTTAAGGTTGGTCAGTAACAGAGATAAACAAGCTCATGTGTTGCTGATAACAACAGGGAATGACGTCACCATCCCAACTATCTTCAGGGTAGCTGGAACAATGAGAGAATAAAGAGGTGGTAGGTAAGCTTGTGTACACAAGGAAAATATATGATAAAGCTCTGAAAAGAAAGTAAAATCAGAACAGCAGTGCTACTTAGTTACATAATTTGTGAGGTTGAAAAAAGATAGGCGTCCATCGAGTTCAGTATAGTCACTATAACTTGTTATATTATTGCACTGTAGGTGTATCCAGACCATTTTTGAACTCGATTAGTGAATTTACCATGACAATTTCCTCTGGCAGAGAGTTCCACAGTCCCACTGCTCTAAAGAATCCCTCTCTATGTCTATATAGAAACTTTCTTTCCTCTAGATGTAGAGGATGCCCCCTTGTTCTGGATACAGTCCTGGGTATAAATAAATCTTGAGAGAGATCTCTATATTGACTTTTAATATATTTATGCATATTTATCATGTTACCCTGAAGCCGTCTTTTCTCCAAACTAAATAACCCTAATCTTTCTGGGTATTGCAGTCCCTCCAATACTCTAATTATTTTTGTTGCCCGTCTTTGTACCTGTTCAAGCTCTACAACGTCTTTTCTGTGAATTGGTGCCCAAAACTGTACACAATATTCCATGTGTGGTCTGACCAGTGATTTGTATGATGGAAGAACGATGTTCTCATCATTTGCATCTATGGCCCTTTTAATACATACCATGATCCTGTTTGCCTTGGCAGCTGCTGCCTGACACTGGCTGCTACAATTAAGTTTACTGTCCACTAGGATTCCCAAGTCCTTCTCCATGTTACTTTTACCCAGCGTTTTTGTTTAACAAGTAATCATGTAATGGATTTTTTCCTCCCCATGTGCATAACCTTGCATTTATCCGTGTCAAACTTCATCTGCCACTTCTTTGCCCAGGTCTCCAACTTATCCAAATCCCTTTTAATAACACATTATCCTCTATTGTGTTGATTACTTTACAGAGCATAGTATCATCTGCAAAGATTAATATTCTACTGTGCAGTCTTTGTGTAAGGTCATTAGTGAATATATTAAAGGGGATAGGGCCCAATACTAACCCCTTTGGTACCCCACTAGTAACAGGGAGACAGCCTGAGTATGTACCATTAATCACCACCCTTCATTTTCTATCACTGAGCCAGTTACTTACCAACTTGCAAACATTCCCCCCCAGTCCAAGCATTCTCATTTTACTTACCAATCTTTTATATAGCACAGTATCAAATGCTTTAGAAAAATCTAGATATATAACATCCAATGCCTCACCCCAATCCAGTCTAGAACTAACTTCCTCATAGAAGCTGATGAGATTAGTCTGACGGGACCTATCCTTTATAAACCCATGCTGGAACGGCATTATACATTTATTTTCAGTGAGATAATCCAGGATAGCATCTCTTAGAAAACCTTCAAACATTTCACCTACAAAAGAGGCTAAACTTACTGGCCTATATTTTCTAGGATGACTTTTTGACCTCTTTTTGAATATTGGCACAATATTTGCTATGTGCCAATCCCCTGGAACATTCCCTCTTACTATATAGTCCATAAAAACTAAAAATAGGGGCCTGTCTAACACATTACATAATTCCCTTAGGACACGGGGGTGAATACCATCAGAACCTGGGGATTTGTCTATTTTAATCTTCCTAAAGTGCACCTATCACCAGCATTTTTGTTGAACAACTTGTTAGCTATTAAAAAAACAATATAATCTCTAATTACATCTCATAAAAAAAATAAAATTCCTAGTGAAAACAGGCTGTACGGGCAACATTTTTGAAGGGGTTTTTCACCTTTTTTCTGGTGTACAATGCACCTACCTGAGCCGGCTACGATGTCTAATGCACCTAATGAATGTGTTAGGTGCATTGTTCATAAGACTCGACACTTTCAAATGCGCCTAACATGAAGGGGTGTTTTGGGGGCGTTAGACACATATATGAATGTGGTTCGGCAAAACTAGGCGCATTACTGCTCGGAGAGGCAGACCTATTTCAATGTGGTCAGGGGAGCCTGAGGAGTCGAAGTGTAGCTAGATTTGCTGTATGGGGCAAAAATGTCTCTTATTTCTCAACTTACACCAGTACAAAAATAAAAAGTAATTTATTACAATTATCAAACTGTATAAAATGTAATTATATAAATTTAATGAAAAATGTTATCATATAAAATTAATATAAAAATATATAATATCCCCAAAATATAGAAAATGTATTTAAAATTCATAGAATCTTATACTAATTTTACAATAAATAACCCACTGATAAGGTTGTTCAGATTTTTATATTTTACATTTTTACTACATTAAATTTGAAATTTACTTTTGCTGCTCTCACCCTTTATTCTATATATAACAAGAGCCAGCACAGCACAGGCATTGCTGGGACCCGTGGTCCTCCAAGCAGGATCAGTACCATAGTTTCTATTCACTGACATGCTATTCTAATGACTTCTCTTATTTCCAGCCTGTCTATAACCTTAATACATGTAAGGCACATTACTTATGCACCTAAGTTCTGTAATGTGCCCAACACATAGGTGAGGCGCGTCGAACTTTACACACCATTTATGAGCGCACAAAAACCACTTTCATACATCAGGCGCATTATACACTGAAAATGAGACTCAACAATTCACTTTGATGCACCTTTCTTCATACATGTCGCCCTACATGTTACCTGCCTGTTATGTAAAACACCCGACCTCAGTCCAAAATCACCGCAAGGTAGGCTGACAGAAAGTTCCAAACATGCCTAGCGTGTGTAGTATTTCAATGTGCAGCTCTCTCCCCAGTGCTCAGCTACTGTCGTCAGCAGCTTTGTAGCAGAGCAGACTGACATGTACATAATGTGATTAATTGCCAGTGAATGCTGGCCAAACACAATGCTGAGTCTAATTTCATGGTATTAATTATCATGAGATCAGATAAAGAGGTGCTGCAGCAGCTCAGTCACCAGTTCAGCAATGTGCATAATCAGGCAAGCTGGTAGTGTATACAGAGGGCAGACCTAGGCCTACTTCCAGGGTAACGGTGTTAGGCTGAGTCCCTCTAGTCTTTATCTTAGGTACATGAACAGCTCGATATTACATTGATTTGGTCATGGAATCAGTTGTATGACCATTCCTCCAAAGTGTGGCGTTTTTTAATAGGACAAAACAAAACTACATGTTGTTGTGATCAGTGTGGCCCAAACATGCTACCATGACCTGCAGCATCCCTGAACTTGTGTCCCATCCTGCACATTTAGCCAACGTTGGTTGACAATTGCAAAGGGAGTTACCAGCAGCCAATCTTTAATGATTTGACTGAGCAAGTACATTTAGCATGGCAAAACACTCCTCAGACAACCACTAATGAGCTAAAAAAATAACATATCAAGGCATGTATGTATTTCTCACTGTGGTGCTCACAATTTCAGCGCTGAATCAGTAAGCTTGGATTTGACGAGGATTTGACACTGACTTTCAGATTAAAATTTTTATCCTACATATGATAATATGAGGCGAGGATTCAACACGGAATCCTCCTCAGGAATTGAAATGTCAATTCTTTTTCAGCACTGAAAAATAATCAGCGCAGATGAAATGCTGATTTTCCATTAGAATGAATGTAGGGCTGATTGGAGACAGATTGGAAATTGAATTTTGAGGCAGATTCAGCACTGAATCCACCCCAGAATCATAGTCGAAATCAGTCATTTGAACGTACCCTCAAGGTATGTACACACTGCGTAATTTCGGCGTGCATTTCACCGCATGTTTGTGCTTTATATGCGGCAAGATGTGCGCCGCAATTACTGTAATCCATAGCTCTCAGAGAACTATGGATTACGCCTCGTCCCCCCGCGCATACAATGTGATCCTGGCTGCTGAGAGCCTGTAGGGTGTTGTAGAACATTGTGCCATACAGAAATATGCATAAGGAGCGTGGTTTGGTATTGAAACGATGCTGTGTTTTAGTATGACACACAGATGACAGGCGCCGCTCTTAGAATTGCTTCACACTTGATTTATCTGCGAAGTTACGGGGTCAAAACTGACCAAATAACTGAAGTGGGAACGCAGCCTGACAAGATAATGTAAGCGTCAGCTGGAAAGAACCGAGCTGAGGGCCAAGATCCAAACTATAGTGTCAAAGAGCGCAGTCCTTTTACACCGTCATCAGATAATTCCACAGATTATGACAGAACCTGCTCTGTTAAACGCTGATACATGTAGAGCCCCCCTGAAAGTTGATCCAAAACAGAGATGACAAGTAAATGGAATATTTGCATGTCTTCTGTGTTCCCTACAGACTGAACTGGATGGATTTCTGACGTGTGTAGGGCAGAAATAAACACACTGGATTTGACACAGAGTTCCCCACAAAAAGTGAAAAAAAACTCTTTGCCACAGATTGCAATATCCCAAAATAAAAAATGTTGGTTCAGAAACAGGTGTGTAAATGACACACACCTGTGTATTTGAAAAGTATTTCACCCTAGTAACTCTAAAATCGGAAGTATTTTGCAGAGTGCAATCTAGTGCTGCTACAGAGAGATGTGCATACGAGACACAATGACAAGTGGCAGAATTTAACATGGCTGCCCTATTTATAGGGCTGTGACATCACAGAAGCTGGCTGGCTGCTGATTGGCTGCATGTCTGCACATGGCATTGAAGGCGTTCCTTTCTTCACCCCATAGTTCTTTGTAATGCCATGTGCTCACGGCTATTTTAGAAAAAAAACTATTCGTTACCAAGAATTACCAGGAAATTCAGCTTCATTTAGAAAAAAATTGATTCTGAAATTCTAAATGAATTCCACTTCGTTAGAATCGATTCGCTCATCTCTAGTTATTAACATTATTTAGGTCTCTGACTTCCATGATGGTGCCCATGTAGAGCCTATAGTTATAACTGCATTTTCCAATGAGTTTCTGATGTCTTTGCTAATATGAATCATAAAAACAATTCAATTTAACGTTAAAGTTGACATGCATGTCACATCAGAGTACTGCATGTCAGATAAATCTAGGGATGATTAACTCAGGCATCGTATCAAGAATTTAGACAAGAACAACATGGGAAGCTGTCACTCTTAATGAAACCATGGACAGAACTGATGTGTTTAGACGTGGCATTTCTGTGCAGACAAACAATGAGGGCACTTCAGTTAAATTCTGTACATAAATCATATATTTAGTCTTTTAATACACTTTCAAATGACTTGACATTTAATAATTGTTGTTAGCACTGTAATGAAGTTTGAATTAAGTTTTTTGCAAAAGAAAGATAAATATTTTAGATACCTTATGTTTATGTTAATGCAATAACTGTAATGTGTATTGTACATACACTACTCACAAAAAGTTAGGGCTTTTTGACATTTGATTGAATTTTCAGGATGAACTTAAAGGGAGACATGTATAAAGGAAGTGAATTGTGGAGTCTTGTTTTCAGTGTATAATGTGCCTGTGTGAAATTGGTTTTTGTGTGATTATAAATGAGGTCTAAAGCTCACCGCGCCTCGCCTATGTGTTGAGCGCATTATGGAACCTAGGCGTATTAGTAATGCGCCTAACATTTATTAAGGTTATAGTCAGGCTGGAGATAAGAGAAGTCATTAGAATAGCATGTCAGTGAATAGAAACTATGGTACTGATCTTGCTTGGTGGACCACAGGTCCCAGCACGATCTGTGGATCTGTGGTGTGCTGGCTCTTGCTGTATGTTGAACAAAGGGTGAGAGCAGCAAAAATAAATTTCAAATTTATTGTTCAAAAAATTAAAAAAAATCTGAAAAACAACATCAGTGGGTTATTTAATGTAAAACTAGTTTCAGATTCTATTAATGTTAAATACATTTTATAGGAGATATTATATTTTTGGGATATTATATATTTTTATATTAATTTTATATGATAACTTTTTAATTACATTTAAATAATTTAATTTTATATAGTTTGATAATTACTGCGCGACTTACGGTCTGAAATACATCCCAGTCATTACGGTAATCCACAGTTCTCATAAAGAACTATGGATCACGTCTTCTCTACCTGCTCGGACAATATGTCAAGCAGGGAGAGAAGTGACATGTCTATTATTCACGGCGTATATACGTCCCTCAATTACTGCCATGTGAACATAGCCTTAGAGAGTATCAACAGCAGGTTGCAACAGAGATACAGAGAGACTGAGAGGCAAAAAAGTGGATGTCTTTTGGCTACATCACACATTGAGGGCTTCATTGTAAATTATTTCAAAACGGAACCAGATGATGAATGCCACACAACTCCAGACATGTTTAAGGGAGGTGAGAGACACCCATTTACATCAGCAAGGTCTGTGTGCTAGATGACCTGCAAGTGTACCTGACTGTACCTGACCTGGCTGATGCATAGCGCTCTCTTTGACACCTCCAGTATCATTGGTGGCCATCATTTCAGCTCAGAGTGAATCGACTTTCATCGCTGAACTGCACTGAGGACCACTGGTCCCTTGTCAAGTGTAGATGCTTCCTGGTTCATGCAAGACAATGATGCCTGTGTCTGGTGGTGTGGTCAGGTCGTCTAGCACGCAGACCATGCTGATGTAAATGATTACGAATGGTCTGACATGACACTTGGCTGCCTCTCACCTTCGTTAAGCATGCATGGAGTTCCACAGGGCATTGTTTACATTGTTTTATCAAGTAGACATCATTGTGTGATGTAGCCAAAGGATCTCCACTTATTTGCCTTTCTGACCCGCACTTATCTGACATTAATGGCATATCCTAATGCTCTACATCAGTGTTTCTCAACTCCAGTCCTCAGGACCCACCAACAGGTCATGTTTTCAGGATCTCCCACAGAATGCACTGACAATAATTATATCACCTGTGCAATGGTAAGAAAATCCAGAAAACATGACCTGTTGGTGGGTCTTGAGGACTGGAGTTGAGAAACACTGCTCTACATGATAAGAAAATGGAAAACCCTTATAGGCAACTTCACAGTTCAGTACATTTATTTGCATTCATTTGCATTTCTTTAGGCATCCAGCTTGTGATTCATGCAGCTGTATATAGCACATTCATATTAAGCAAGAAATGCGAGTACAAAAAATGGGTAAATACCTCATAAAAACGTAATTCCTAGAGGATAGTGAGGAACTGCTGGACAACCGGCTGAGAACACACACGAAGCGAAGTTTCAAGGAACTACGCCCTCTTTGTCAAGCAAGGTTGTCCATCAGCAAAAGGTCACGCTTCGATGTGAGTGAATGAAGTGTAAGCCTCTTCTGTTAGACAGCACTCAGCACAGGAACTGAAAGATGAGCGGATTTAAGGTGCTACAGAACAACAGCGGCAGGGGACTGGAAAGCTTGGTTCACACTATGTTAGTGAGAACGTTTGAGTTATCAGTTAGCGTATCATATAAAAGGTATCCTGGCAGATACATGACTTACCCGCAGCGGCTCCATAGAGATTAACAGGGCAAACTTGTCCTCTGTGGCCTACATTTGCTCTATATCCCGCCAGTATATGCTTTTCCTTTGGGACTCAACAGCATGGTAGACTATGTGTAACGTTATTTCAATGGGACTATATTGCGGAAACATATACAAAAAACGCAAACAGTACAAGAAAAAATTTAAAATAATGGGGTGGATCCAAGGGGACGTGAGGGACACCTGAGAAACTGCAAAGAGGACCACGGAGCAGGAATGAATGTTCAATGTGCAGGATACAGGGACAAATATCCAGCAGGTAGAATACAGACAGGGATGTCCAGCAGGCAGGATACAGAAACGGATGTCCAGCAGGCAGGATGTCCAGCAGGCAGGATACAGAGAAGGAAACAGAAGTCCAGATGGCCAGAGAACTGTGCAGTAACCAGCATGCACAAAAAAACTCAGGCCATGATTACAGCAAGAAGCAGGGCTAAATAGTTTCCCCAGGGAGGATGAGAGCCAGAAGCTGTGTCTGTTGAAGTCAAGTGCATAACTGTTGTCCTGCTGTAAGGCACAACAAGCACTTGAATAACTACAGCACCGACGCTTCCAGGGTCAAAGGGCATGCTGTGGGTACGAATGCAGCACAATGCTTGGCAGATCGTAACATTATGATATTGAGTCCCACTTAAAAAGCGTACACTGCCAGGAAACAGAGCAAACGTAGCCCAGAGAGGACTACATTTGCTCTAATCTCTAAGGGACTTTCAGGGTATCCATCGAGGTATCTCTTTCATGGTACCCTGACAGATACCTCAAACTTGGTTACTACCATGGTGTGAATCGAGCCTTAGTATCCCTTTTTTTCTATTTAACCCCACCTTGGTCTCACTTCATGTTAATTTGAAAAAAAAAAACTGGAATACCCATTTAGTTGTATTTAATTAGCTGCTCGTGCAGTCCTATGTTTGGAAACTACAATCTAAACTTTGAGAATATACCAAAAATATGATTCAAGTTCTCAAATTTGGTGTTTTCTTACTTTACAAAAATGTGTATGCATAAATATTTCTCACCTTTCTATCAATATGAATGTTCTGAAGTGCAGATCAAGTGTCAACTCCTCCAGAATTTACACTATCTATGCATATTTTTTTTTAAACCCACACATTTGAAGTGATTCAGATCTTGCAAGTCTGACAGCATGTACTGTGAACACTAATGGCTTTACAGGCAATGAATTAAAAAATCTGTTTTCTTTGACATAATAATAGAGTGAATATTGGGTAGAGGTGGTATGTTAACTGCCTTCAGAAGTGTACAATAATAGCAAACTACCTCTCAGGAGGCTCAATCATAGAAACACATGCCACTTCAACTTGTAAAGGAAGTAAATCCCACTCATTATTCTGGTCAATATGAGCAAAACTAGAATTTCCTACACCAAGGGCAGAGATATAGTTTGAGGCCCTCTTCTACAAATTTATGCATACACATCTGTAGCAATATGGCCCAGTAACCAGCACGGAGGCTGCTAGATGAGCAATCCCATAAAAACGGTTTTTGTGTTCCTTCTGGATTTCTTCCTCAAAGTAGTATTTTTTTCTGACACAATCATGACATATCAACAAGATACACCACATAAATTTCTGATGGGTTTGAGACTCCAGAGAGGAAGAGATTTGTAGAGTAGGCCATATATGTGTGTTGTTCTTTAGGTATAGTTGTGGAACAGCTACTTCTGTAACCCTCAATCACTTCAATGAAAATAAGCACCTCGTTCTCTCTTTCTGAAATATCAAACATGGGACTCCCTTTGCTTTCAGCAATTTTGATATTTATAATTTTAAGTGCCATAAAGGTTTCAGATGGGAAATAACCCTCTAAGATTTACTATGGCCCCTGGAGAGGTACAATATGACAAATGGGGCAACAGCCTAGAATATGTTGTGTACCCTTGCCCTAAATTGTTCTAACCATTAGTGTTCAAAGCACTAATGGCCTTTAAATAGGTTTTGCAACTTGCCACTCAGAAACAGGGTTGAGGACCGTGTTCTCCAGCTTTTTATATCTAGTGCATACTTCCCATCAATGATCTGGTGTCCATCACATTATAAATGTGGAAAAACACTGCAAAAGTGCATAAAAAACACAACACAATGTTTTAGATGCCAAATAAAAGCAATTGATATCTATGGTAAGAAAAACACTACGAACAGCCTGAATGCTACAGCTGTGCTGTGTTTTGGAAAAATTGCTTCTGACAAAAAAAAACACACCTAAAGTGCAAAAAAATAAATAAAAACACTACTACTTGCTTATTAGCTTCCAGCTAACATTTGGCAGCTGCATTTTTTTTTTCAACATGTGAAACTACCCTAAGGGTGGTGTTACATTTGGCAACATACATACACACATGCATTTTTCGGAGAACAAAAGGCGACAAACTTCCTGAAAAATGCCACCCCTACGGAAGAAAGGAATTTGAAAAAAACAGCCACTGACTGAAAAAAATAACAAAACTAAAAAAATACAAGAAAACACCTGTACCGGCACTTCTTGCATATTGCACTCATTAGTAGTTAGCATTAGTAGTTCATATGCGATAGAGTATAATTTAATACTGATTAAACAGGTAAGAAAGCGAGAGGGAGAAAAAGAGACTGATAATTGAAAAAGGTAAAAAAATTAATTTAAATTAGTGTTATAATTAGAGGTACACTTTAATTTAAAAAATAACATTCTTGCTGCCTCTATCAACCACCTGGTGGAGCTATTAAGAAGGAGCTATTATGAAGTTTAAAGTATAAATATGATGCTGTTAGATTGTTTTGCTGCCTCTGGTGGTGGCTGTACTACAATGACATCTACTGTATGTTGTAAACCAAAATTTCTGATAATAACACATTAATACAAAACTTAGAATTGTTTTCTCAACAATGATTAGCTTTCAACATGTAGGGAAAGGTAAGTGAAAACTATTACTAAATACATTGCTGTGTAGATTTTGCTTTGTTCAGGAGATAAAAAAAAATTGTATCTCCTATTAGAGTACACAAGTTTCTCTTGTTACCGACCACCTCTCCCTGCTCTCCCTTATCTCTCATTGTTCTAAACTAACATCCATCAGTCTTACCATGGTTAGTTACATTCTGCTCAGTCTTATCTCTAGCACAGGATCTTTGTTTAACTAAGGTAATCACAAATTTAAACCTTAATGCTCTGTAGCCTTGAACACTGCTACTTACAAACCTTCAGCAGTCATGTCCCTCTAATAGAATCAGTTAGGACTACAGAGCTGATATATCAATCACTGTTATAGAACCACGCACAACCTAGCTAGGAAGTGTAAGGCTATGTTCACACGGCTTATTCACGGCGTAATTGCGGAACGGATTTCGCAATTACGCCGTGTGCTCTAGAGCGGTGGCGGGGCGGGGGGGCCGGCAGCTCGCCGGCCCCATAAACATTCATTATCCACGACGCGTATACCGCCGTGAATAATTGACATATCACTTTCTCCCCGCTCGCCGTATTTTGCAAGCGGGGAGAGGAGACGGAATCCATAGCTCTCTATGAGAACTGTGGATTACTGTAATGACTGGGACGGATTTCACCCATAATTCGCGCAGTTCTGCACAAATTACAGGCTGAAATCCGTCTCAAAATAAGCCATGTGAACCTAGCCTAAGTCTGAAGCTGACTGTTGCTCTGTGAATCAGAGTGGTGAGACAACCCCTTTAACAAGGGTGTTAATTATCAAAATATCTATACATGCTCTAATTAGTAAATCTTAATATTTATCACATTCTGTAAATTGTTTCCTTTACTTTTGTCATCATATTGCCATAAATTTTATTTTAGATCTGTTTATAAATGCTAATAATTATGATTTTCTTATGTAGATACCACTATTTAAAGATGCAGTAGATACTTTTGTTGCCTTGTACAAATTTGTACCACAAGAAAATGAAGACTTAGCTATGAGGTAGGTAACTTTTTTTTTTCTAAATGCTATTTCAGAACAACTCTGGAAATATTGCTAGAAAAGGGTTATTCTGTTTTTTTATTTTTTATTTAGTTTTCTATAGAATAGGAAATGATACAGTTATTTAAAATATGCTATAATGCATTTAGCATTTTGCTATATTAATGCAGCAGTCTCTGTCTAAAATATATATATATATATATATATATATATATATATATATATATATATATATAAAAACAGATTAGCCCTGTGAACTGGACATAGCAGAAGTTATTTGACCCTCTGAGGTGACTTGTGAACCTTGATATTCGGATAACAATGCCCAGGTTTCTAAGGGTATGTTCAGATGACGCATTCTCAGTCCGTACTTCGGCGCGTAATTGCGCTTCAATACGTCTGAAGTATGGGCCAACATTACAGTAATCCATGGCTCTCATTGAGGGCTATGATTACCTGTTCTTTCTCCCAGTGCACAATAGGCACCCTGGGAAAGAACTGACATGTGGAGAATGATTGTCAGTAAGAGCTTCAGAGGGACGCGCTGACCAGTGCGGCTCTATGGAGCTGCGGGCATATAGTGGCACGTACAGTACGCTGTTCACACTGCCATATGAACATACCTTAAAAGATAAACAGTAGTTAAATAAAGGTCAGAATTGCAGCATCTTATCATGTCAAGCTCGTTTTCTGTATTTTTAACAGTTAAGATTATTAACAATGTGACATCACCTACAGACAGCCATCTTTTACATAATTTAAAAACAAGACAGCCATATTAAAAACACCTAAATACAGGACGCCATGTTGTTCTGGAAATATGTGTGGGACCTGGACCTATCAGGCATTGATAACTTATCCTAGCTATTTGCCAATAATGTCTGAAGTGGTACAACCACTGTATCAATAATAATCATTATTCCAACATTAGTTCTATTTACCTAGCCTGTGGATGTGTCCTCTGTACTGAAGCAGTACATTTTTGTCATGTAACCTATTGCCTACTGAATACAAGGAGTAACATGACGCGTAAGAGGCTACATGTTTGACGCCATGTTAACTTACCTCTACTTTCACTTATATACCACTGGTCCCATGTTGCTCGATTATGAGCCCACACGATGTGCAGGACGTACCGATACGTCCATATGTGGGAAGTATATACCATTCTACTGTGTACTGATATGAGAAAGGTACTTGGGCAAAATTTAAAATACATATATATTAGAAATATTTAGGATTTGCTTCTTCATAAAGAAAAATGTAAAGTAAATACACTATTAAAAACAAGACTGCACGTATTATGTTAATTATTATTATTCATCTGTTACATAATTCAACACTTTAAAAATAATATATAATTAGAAACATATTAAGGCATATTTACTATTGTAGTTGCATCATAAAATGCATCAGAAAGTGGCACAATTTTGGCACATTGTGTTAGGCTATGTCTACATGGCATATATTTACCGACAGTACACTGTGCTGCCTAGACAGCAGTGAAAAATCTGTGCTGTAGTCAATACAGCATGTTGCATATTCCGCTGGATTCTGCTTGGATTTGCCGTCAGCCCCATACAATGAATGTACGGGGTTGACGGCAAATCCGAAAACAGATTGCGGCTTTTGCGCAAATCTGCACCAGAAACTGCGGTCCTGCAAGTGTCAAAATGCTGTCAGATTTTATATGGCGTTTTGACACTTAGAATTTTGGGACAGTGTGTCACAGACATATTTATTATGAACTTCAGTCCCTTTTGCAAACAATCTAAATAAGAGCACATGTTTTTGGGAATGATTTTGCACCAAGGGGGCATGGCCTCAGTGTGACACTCTGCACCGAAATTACACCTCAGTTGCACTAAAATTCTGGCATAGAATTGTGGTGGAAGTAAGCCAACTTATAGGTGGTCTAAAAAGCTAAACAAGTATAAAGAGGCAGCATGAGCCATAGTGATAATTATTTAAAATTTTTAAACTAAATTAGATTAAACCATGTAACCTTAAAGGGAACCTGTCACATAGTTTATGCCCCCCTTGCTGAGGGCAGAACAAGCTAGGTACAGACCTGCTGTTTCCAGCGCTGTGTCCCTTATTCTGTAAGATGCTGTAGTTTTAGAGCATTTAATGCTCAAATCTGCAGTTTTCAGCCAGAAAAGAGTCATGTAAAGAGTCAGTTTTTCCCAGGCCCCGCCCACCGAGGCTAGCCCTGCCCACCTCAACTTACAAACCTATAGGTAGAAACATTTAAATAACTGCCTGGAGGGCGGGGCTAGCCTTTGGTGGGCGGGGCTAACTCCTGCTCATGAATAAGATTTGAGCATTAATCCCTTAAGGACCCTGGACGTATGAGTCCCTAAGGGGCTTTGCAGGGGGATCGCTCAGCGACCCGCCCCCCCCCCCACACAGCCACTGGGTGTTAGCGGCTGATCGCAGCTAACACCCGGCTGTTACAGCGCGAGTGAGCAGTGTCGCCCGTCCGCGCTGTTTAACCCCTTAGATGTCCGCAGCATCTAAATGAATGAAGAGCGGCACTTTCTCCTTTTGCCTGTTCCTTAGTTGCGGTGATCTTGATAGAGCTAAGGGTTAATCAACCATGACCGGAGCTCACTAATATACCACTGGTCCCATGTTGCAATCATGCAGGGCTTGCTTATGAACCTGCACAATGAGCAGGACATAATGGTACGTCTATTTGCGGGAAGGCTAGGATGTAACGGTATATCCAACATCAGGAAGGGTTAATATTTATTTTATATTGGTCTGACTTAGACCAAAATTGTCGTAAAGTAAATAGAATTGCCATTAGGGAATAATATAAATTATTTACGACAATTTTGGTCTAAGTCAGACCATTTTTAACTTGGTCTGACTAGTGCCAACAATGGTGGGCCTACTTTTGGCGCTACACATTCATAAATGTGTTTAATCCTATGAATTATGTGCGACATACCCCCGCATCTTTGGTACATTCAAAAGTGTCGGGTCTAGCGCAGAGTGCACCAAGTTTGGGCGTACGACTATTAATAAATCTATGGAACATGGCTACGACAGGTTTTTGGTATCAAAGTTCATACATGTCGCCCTATATGTCTACAATCTGCATTTTTTACCAGTCTTCCCTCTCTGAGTGCCACATCTCTATCATTTTTTACTGAACTCAAGTCCAGGAAGGATAGAGATTATCTACTATGAGGTCCCATACACAACACTAAGAGAAAGGAGGAGATTGTGCTCCTTTATCTCTTTTATACACACAGAAATAGTAGCAGAATAGAGGAAGTTATACAGCAGTGATGAGCAATGCTGCCGTGGGAGATATTAAAACACTTACTAGAAGCATCAGCAGTGTCTCCCTGCCTCACACTCACTGCTCCTTCTTTGTTCTCCTCCCTTCTTCATAGGCCATAGCTGTAATCTGATCCCTCAATGATCTCTTCACCTTTCTCTCATTAAAGACAGATTTTATCAGTGAATTGACAGTTAGTGATCAGTGCATAGAATATAAGAATATATTATTATAGTATTACAAAGTTTCTTACCTATGATTGTACTATTCATTATGGAAAAAAGCTAAATTAATGCTTACAATTCCTAGTGACATATAAAGTATATCGGTGTCATTGCATTCTCTTCTTGTTTATCACTGATTCTTCAGAATACTACTTTTGCAGCACCTCTGTGACTTGATTTTCTTGGCACAAGTAGAGTTTACAGGTGCAGATGAGTGATCTATTGCAGAACTCTAAATGAAATCTGCCACCTGAAATTTTTGCAGTTTATTCATGGCACAAACGTTGCAACCATGACAAATAAACAACCTCCAAGTAGGCAGTGCTGAAAACTCATTTACCATCCACCAGCTGAGGCTTTTCATCACAGCATGACTCAAGACAGTGAAGACAAAAAAGTATTATTATGTAAAATGGCTATAGGGCACATAGTTCCTAAAACAAATTATGTCCTGCAACTTAAACAGTGTTTTATACAAAAAAAAAAAAAAAATACTTTCACACTTCTGTTTGTATATTAATTCTCAAGAAGGCTGTGTTACATAAAATTGTTTTAGATAAAACTAGAATTTGATTAAAAAAATGTATGTGGAAACATTTTAAATAGTAACATTACACTGGCATGTCTTATGTTTTTATCAGGGTTGCCAAGATATTTAAAAACAAGAATAAGTCAGTCTGCAGTGTTATTATTGCCATCAAAATACTGAAACTCCAATGGTCCCCTTGATAGGATCCATTAAGATTTGTTCGGTTCCATTTGAAAACACGTCCAGCATACCAATCATGGCTCCATTACAAATGGATAAGAGACATGATGTTAGTGTGAACAGAGCCAAAAAAAAAGAATTGCCTTTGGCTAAGACTACACTTAGGATTTTTGTAATCCTACTAATTAAAGAGGTTATGCCACTATAGACATTTATCACCTATCCTGGTGATAAATGTCTGATTGATGGAGGTCCCACCACAGGTACTCCCACCCAGGCTCAGACTGGCAGACAAAGGAACCGGAGAAACCTCCCGTGGGCCCCTGAGCATGGCTTACCTGGAGTTGCTTTTCAACTGCACATGCACATTTAGAAAAAAGCAGACATGCTTTAATGTTTTTTTTAAAAAAAACGTTGCCAGTTGGACAAAAACACATAGAAAAAAGTCAACAAAGTCTATGAAACATTGTGTGGAGAGGTGGATCCTTGGGACCAGAAGGATTAGGACTAGGAATAGCACCAAAGGAACTGCAGACTTGGACCAGGTGCAACACCAGAGGAACTACAGAATTGGACCAGGAATAATGCCAGAAGAAAAGCAGACTTGGACCAGGAATAACGCCAGAGGAATTGAAGACTCAGACCAAGACACAAACCTGGAATTTTGATGGCCAGAGACAAAAAGCAAGACCCCAGCCTGAACTTCAGATGACAGGCCCGGTCTGACAGCATATGCTGGTTTTTGTGGCCAGACAGACAGGAAAATGGGCATCGGTCATTGATGCTGATGTTAGGTTAACCGTTTCCCTATTGGCTGATATGGAGAACGCCGAAACTCCAATATGACAGCCCCCAGGCTTACAAATGCAGAGAAAAAAAGAAAAGAGCAAGAGGCAGAGTATAAGAGGCAGGTACAGTAAAATACAGTAGCTTTAGTGTAAGCCCTTAGTATCAACTTCACTGGTGGGTCCCTGGAATCAACTCTACCAGTGGACCCTAAGCCCCCCAGTTCAATACTGCTCCCAGGCTAGAGTGACTCAGGGGCCCTAAGTCTGAAGAGGACTTTGAACAGAGCAGTGGTCAAACATACACGGTGCTCCTCTATTCAAGGTCTGTGAGACCAATGGAGATAACCAAGCACAGCGCTTAGCTGTCTCCATCGGTCTTATAGATGTTGAATGGAGTAGCAGTGCACATATGCAGTCACTGCTCTATTAAAAGGCCACTTCACTGCACTGGTGGGAGAAGAGGGGACTCGGGACCCTCGTCTTAGCAGTTGGTGGGAGGTTCCAGCGGTGTGGGTCCAAGTGGTGGGATTCTTTGTGATCAGACATTTGCCACAACCCCTTTAATTCTAATCAAGCTACAGCTGCAATCCAAAGAAATGTATTTGCATATGGTTGTAAGTAATCTCATTGACTGTAGCTGTCATTCAATAGTTATAGAGAACTTGTCACATAGATTATTCCTCTCTTGCTGAGCACAAGCTAGTGATAGACATGCTTTTTCCAGTGCTGTTTCCCTTATTCTGTAAGATGCTGTAGTTTTAGAGTATGTAATGCTCAAATCTGCAGTTTTCAGCCAGAAAAGAGTTATGAAAAGAGTCAGTTTTTTTTCATACCCCGCCCTCCTGAGGCTAGCCCCACCCACCTCACAATTGATTAATCTATTACTTTGAATAGGTAGAAACATGTGAATAACTGTCAGTGGGCGGGGCTAGCCTTTGGTGGGTGGGGCTAACACCTGCTCATGAATAAGATATGAGCATTACATGTTCTAAAACTACAGCATCTTACAGAATATGGGGCACATCGCTGGAAACAGAATGTCTGACACTAGCTTGTGCTGCCCTCAGCAAAGGGGGCATAACCTATGTGACAGGTTCTCTTTAAAATCAATTAATAACTCAGTCTAGCCTTAGTTTTCTAATACTTTTTAAATAATTAAAAACAATTCTGTTTTAGAGCGATCTCTGAAAAAAAACACTGAATCCTATTAGAGGGTTTAATAGGAGTATTAACACGGAAGACCTTGGTGCATTGTTGGTGGGCCTTGAGGACTGGATTTGGGGAACACTGTTCTAATGGATTTTATGCTGCTGTTAATACTGAGTTTTCTTGGATCTCAGCCATTTCAAGCATCAGATGTATAACACAGCTAGATACACTCTGCGTATAGAGCAGGTTCATCTCCTGAGTCCATGCCATACACCCTGCTTGATGTTATAACATACATGTATATCAAATGTTAAGATGGTGTGAACACCAAATGCAGACAGGGCAGTTTTATTTCGTTTTTGACATATGATTTTTATTTATTTATTAAAGGGGTAGTCTCACTACAAGGATTGCTTTTTACGTTCAAAATCTTGCAAAAACAAATCACTTTGCAATAAGTGTCCATGAACAGTGTCCTACCTATTCCTAGATATCCCATCTTGTATGGGCTGCATCAGCTCCTCACGTCTCTATAGCTACAGACCTGTGTTGATCTCTCCTGATAGGATGCTAGCGCTGGTCATTATAGCTACAGACCTAGTATCCTCAGCAGCTCCTCTCTGCAGGCCAGAAGTAGCCAGTAAAGCCAGTAAACACTGAATTCAAATATGCAACTGATAAAACAGGACTGAGGTAAGATGAATCGCTGTAGTGAGACAACTCCTTTAAGGTTTATTTTTTAATGCCAGATATAAACCCTAAAACAATTAAATAGGTCTCACAGTAGCTCTCTCTCTCTGGATGTGGTCTATAGCACTTAAGAAACACTTTACAAAGGCATATTACAGCTCCATGCAGGAGTCATAGGGTAAAGCTTTGATCACATCTTGATTTCTCAATACATTGAAGGTATAAGCCAGGAGTATTCCATAACTTATGCTTTATGTATGTCTTCACATATACAATTGTTGCGGTATATCATGACAGCAAACATCAGACAAAAAATCATATTGTAAGAGAACACAGACCATGATTTTTTATACAGTGAATAAATGGTATGCTGATGTAAACTGATACAGCATATGCCAAATCTCTTTTGGCATGCAACTGGTGAATGGAGGCCTATAGACATATGGGATCACTCCCTATGTATATCTCTGACACGCCTAAAAAGTGAGATGTGAACTGAAGCTTAAAGGGGTTTTATCATTTCATTAAATGGTCTTCAGAATAAGGGGACAGTGAAAACAAGCAACTTTGCAATTGGATGTCATTAGCAAAGCTACCTTGTATTCACAGTATTCCTTATCTTGTGTTTTGATTACACTGATATCCAGTGCTGGTTGAATCCCTGCTGATCCCTCCTCCTTGCATTTCACTAGCTGAGAGCTCATTTACATTCTGTACAGCCCCTGGTTGATTCACAGAGCGAGCATTCCTGTGTCTCTCACTCAGGGACCGGCACATTTTCACCGGCACAAAGCCAGAAGAAACAGAATTACACTGAAGGGCTTACACAATCAGGAAACAGTACAATTTGTTGATCCCTGCCTGACTAACTCTCCTGCATAGAAGCAGATCTGTGCTGTTCCTAGAGCTGGATTCAAATGTAACACATCTCCAGCTGTGAGAGGAGAGGAGATCACTGCTGAGTCTAGATTGAATGCAGCCTGTGGTATGTAGCTAAGACTGATAGGGAAAGACACAGTGACATGTGGACTCAGAGAGGGGGGGGGGTCTCGGGAGCCAGCAGTGAAGGGAGGATGATGTCACACAGCTGGGAGGGGAAGAAACGCCCCCTGCAATTGAGGAGTTGACAAGCTGAGAGCAGTGTGAGTCAGCCGAACTAAGGAAGTGATACATCCCCTTTAAGGCCATGGACATGACCAGATCCCAGATTTTGAGATCTTTTAAAAAGGTTTTCCTGATCTCATGGAAATCAGGATATAATAAAATTTAGTCCTTGCCTCTAAATATATGGCCCCTACGTGAGTTGCATTACACTAGTAAAAAAAAGACATAGGTAGAGCAGAAGGAAGAAGAATACTGTATATAGTTGAAACCAAAAGTATACATACACTATATAAAAAAGACACAATGTATGTTTTTCTCACTATCTGACATGAAATCAGAATAAACCTTTTTAAGTCAATTAGGATTACCCAAATTATTTATATTTGTCAAATGTAGAATAATGACAGAGAGAGAATTTAAGGTATTTTTTATTACTTTCTGCAAAGTCAAAAGTTTACATACACAAGGATTACTATGTATTTAAGCAATTTGGGACATCCCATATGATGATGTCATGTCTTTGCTATAATAGTAGTGAAACTGTGAGACTCTGTTGGACAAATATGTGGCAGTGAATTCACTAAAAGAGTCAAAAGAGGGCCTGGATACATTTCTGGAGTATACTAATATTACAAAGCATAGTGACTAGATTTCCAGAAAAGTGTCATTAATCCAGGAATTTATTCTGATTGCCAGATCGGGATTAGGGAAGAAATTTTTTTGCTTAAAATGAGGACAATGACTTTTATGTCATAGGGTTTTTGCCACACTGCAATATAATAGGTTGAATTGATTAATGTGTTTTTTAGCCATACAAAGTAGATAAGTACTAAATAAGTAAACGTGTTTAAAAACATTCATGTAAGAGAATATTACATGAATATTTTCATATTTTAATGTGGTTTGAATTTTGTATTAAACTGAGATACAACCTGAGCACAAAACGTGAATATTTAAACCATCTTTACCTGAGATGAATGTTAATTTTTACTGCTACTAATGTCCTTATGGGATAATACGTGACAGCTGCTTAAATATTGGTATATGAAAGCTGCACTGTAACAACTACTTAGAGGCTGATAACATTGTTCAGATAACTCACTGATGTGAGCAGAACTGCTCCAGTCGATTATTTTGTACTTAAATGTTTAGAAATATATTTACCATTGTGCTCAGGCTCTAATTTTAATACAAATCTCTAATAAATAGGAATTTTCCATTTTAATGCTCAGTCATCTCACATAATCTTGTTCACCTTTTTACCAACACTACTTGCTCTACAGACTTCTGGAGTACAAAACGCCATTTGTACAGTTATGTCAGAACGAGCCATTCCATTTGAACTATTTAATCTGTATCCATCAATACAAAAGTACAATCGCACTGTGCGCGCATCCCGGAAGATTTAAGGACGCCATCAGTCACACTGGCTACGGCTCCTACTCCCTATGGCTGCGGCCGCTATCAATTTATTCCATACATTCTTCTCTGGTGACATATATGAGTAAGGTCTTATGACCGAAAAGTCACCAACATCTTTATGTCACTTATGAATATGACCAAGACATGGAGTGTGAATGAGTGCGGTTGTACTTTTGTATTGATCTATAGTTGTTGAACAAGTCCAGCAATCAGCACCCACCAAGAAACCCTTCTATTGAACATTCAAAAGAGTGCCGCCAATCATATATATTTATTATGATCTGTATCCACGATGGCTACAAATAAATACAGTGCTTCTTAAACTGTAAAAAGGTACCAACCAGTTGTATGTAAGACATAACCGGGTGGTCAGTTTAAAAATAAATGATCCTATACTGCACAAGTTTGTATATAGTTGCATCAGTCTATGGTTCATGAATGTAATGGACTCTTTTTTTCTGCTTTTGTAATGTTCAGCTGGCATCAGGTGCCAAACTTTAAGAAGGTCATTTTTAAGAATAGACTACACCCAGTGGTTACACCTTAAAGCCAATATGTTCCAGCGGTTGAGATCCCAGTAGAAATAGATTGACAAGCCATGCTATAAAGAGGTTGTTTATAATTTTGAAACAGTGATCTGTTGTTCTGGAGGAGTAAAAAAAAAAAACCTTTAACTCATCTGCAAGGGCACTGCCAATACAGTGCCACCGCCACCACTGCTTTAGTGCTCCCTGCCAATGACATCCCATTCACCGGTGATGCTACAGCAAAAAACTGACCTTAGCCGTCTTTGTCTGCATGCACAACATGGGACAGCTAAGGTCAGTGATTGGCTGCAGCACTACCACATGACAGGTGAACTTAATGTAATTGTCAGAAAACACCAGAGCACCAGCCTTCACAGGAGGTTTTCTACAATGTTTTACCTCTCCAGGCCAGCAGACCAATATTTCAGAATTGTGGACAACCCCTTGTTTATGTTCACTTAGGGGTGCACTTACCTTTGTTGCCAGCGGTTTAGACATTGATGGCTGTGTGTTAAGTTATTTTGAGGGTACGCCAAACATACACTGTTATACAAGCTGTACACTGACAATTTTACATTGTATCAACGTGTCATATCTTCAGTGTTGTCTTATGAAAAGATATAATACAATATTACCAAAAATGAAAACATGTATGGTACATTGCATTTAAAAATTAAACAAAAACATTTTTGTGTGTATGTTTTTTTCAGACCTGGGGATAGGATAACTATTTTGGATGATTCAAATGAAGACTGGTGGAAGGTAAATTCCATTTACACAATGTTGAAAGCATGCAACAATTTTTTGTGTTTCCTACTGTTTCTACTATTTCTACTGTTTTCCTGTAGACCTACATAATATATTTGAACTGCTAAGACAAATGTTTCCATATGGTGACATAAAACATCACTGGGTCCTCATGTGGCAGACATGAACAAGAAAAAAATAACATGGAGTGGTCATCTCACCAGATCCTAATCACAGTCCAGCCAATGGAAGCATGGTGAGGCAGAACCAACGCCTATGTGGATTCAAACAGAAATAAACACCAGCTTCCGATTCAGAAGGAATTCCGATAAAAATCTCAGTAATCTTTGTTGTAATTCTTTAAAAGCTAGTATGGTACTCCACAAATTTGATGTGGCACTAGGATTGGTTGTAAGCTTACTCATTTCAAAGAAAATAAGTCCTTTATCGTAGCCTATATGCCAAAACCAACAAACCCTATTTTACCTTAGGGTTAGAGTTTTAAATAGAGTTTGTTGGTTTGGCCATATAGGCTACGATTAAGAACCTATTTCGTGTTACAACCAATGCACTACTGATGTCCTAGTGCCACACCAAATTTGCTGTTTACCATGCTTTATTTTAAAGAATTACAATAAAGATCACAAAGTTTTTAATCGGAAGCTGGTGTTTGAATCCTCATGTGGCAGGCACACCCATAAAATTTCATCATTCATTTGCCTTCCTTTTTGTATATCTATTAGTTGTGGGAATTGTTTTGATCAAAGTAATAAAGAAAAATAAGAATGAGAGAACTGGCTATTATCAATTATCACAGAACATAATTTCTTTACTGCTTTCACTTAAAGCTCTTTTTTGCATCATTCTTTGAGGGGTTAAATTATACTGTTGCTTACATCAAACTAGATCAGCAGTGGTCAACCCAATATAATGTGGGGGCATCAAACACAGTCTTTTATTTCATCAAAGTGCTGCACATAACATTCTGGAAGGGCTGTGGTAGACATACATTTATTGTACATGACAGCTGCATTTGCAATTTCTAATCTTTTTGCGTCAACATTTTTTTGGCATATTTAACAATTTTTTTTTTTGATAAAAATTTTAATTTCTAGCCAGAAAGGGCTATAACATAAATGAATGAAGGAAGAAATACTGTTCATAAAACATTTCACGAGACAAATAAGACCAAAAATATAAGCAAAAAAGCAAGTTATAACCAAGCTCACCCCTAGTCGATGTTAAAATTCTTCAGTTATGTCAAACAGGTGGCTGCAATTATCCCGCACGGAGAGTCGCCAGTCAAGGCTCATAAATAGCAAACACACTTTCCAAGCAGGCATGCGAGGAGTCCAGTGGATAAAATTTCCAATTCTTTATTTCAAAAATTACACCTCATGGTAAAACAAGTGATACATGTGTTAACGCCAACACGTTTCCATCACAAATGGGTCCTTGTTCGCAGCTAACATACACACATACGTCATGCCTATAAAAGCATTAGTTAAAACCAATCAGGATGCTCCACGTATTGGAGGTAATCCTAAAAATTATTAATCCTTTCCTTACATATTCATATAAGCCAATAATGTATATATAATAACAATACAATTTTATCACTTAAAGTATAAAATAACACAAAATGTTATAATTTGTGTTAAGACAAAAAGGCTTTTTTTCAAAATACAGCTACTTTTAGTTAATAAATATACAATAAATCATTTCAGCGGTTTAACCCCTTGGGAGACCTAGTTTCGCATTCCATAACCCAATATGTTTTTCATATTCTGACTTTCTTCTCCTAGTCACCTCCAGGAACTGGTCTATATGCTTTTTCTAATACAAAGCATTTTAGAGATGTTATTGAACCTGCCTGTGATTCTATAAAGTGACGCATGACTCCTGAAAGATGTAATTGCTTATTCTTAATACCTGTAAGGTGTTCTGCCACCCTTTGCTTAATTTTTCGAATCGTACTACTTATGTACATTTTATTAAAAATGTCACAAAGTATTCCATAAATAGTATGGTCTGTCTGGCAATTTATGTATTTGCCAATGCTATATTTTTTTAGTTCCCTCACTATTAGTAAAAGTTTGTCCTTTCTTGACAAAATAACACATATTGCACCAATGTCTTCCACATGGGTAAAAACCTGCATGTCATAACCATGTGCCTTTTGAATTCTTACTCTGAAATACACTAGGGGAAATATCGTTAGCTAATGTCCTACCTCTTCTTGGTACACATTTTATACCTCTTTCTATAATATTCATTAAAATAGAATCTTGTCTTAAAATAGAAAGATTCTTGTAAAACATTTTTCTAATTAGCTTAAAATCCTTGCTATACTGAGTTGTAAAGACAATTTCATTTTCTTCCTTATCATACATTACATTTTCTTTACTTTTTGAGAGCAGAGAAAACTGTGATTCATCCTTTACCTTCTGGAAAGCCTCCTTTAATAGGAAATTAGAATAACCACGTTGTTTTAATCAACATACTCCCCAGCTGGAATAGCTGCTATCGTTTGAGGAGGATGACTGCTAGTTGCCTGTAGGAGTGTATTCCCACTATGCGGTTTTCTATATAGTTTTTTGAAAACACGTCTTTTATTAATATCACCTTCTAACTCTATATCTAAAAAGGCCATTTTTTGAGAATTGATGTTATATGTAAACTTTAAGTTATACAGATTATCATTTAGATAGTCAACAAATTTTGGGATGGATGCTATATTGTGATCCCAAACAAATAAGAGATCATCAATATAGCGCCCATACCACAAGATACAATCTCCAAAGGGGTTGGTAATACTGTATATATACTGTTCCCACCATGCCATAAAAAGATTAGCTATCATGGGCGAAGCTGTAGCCCCCATTGGAATTCCTAGAAGTTGGACATAAAACACATTATCAAACTTGAAAAAATGATTCTTTAATAGAAAATCCACTCAAAAGAATAAAGATTTTTTCTCCTTCAGTTAGCAGGTTATTATCCTTTAAAAAATGCTGTATTGCCAAAAGATCCAGTTTGTGTGGTATACTTGAATATAGATTCATTACGTCACAACTTAACCATGTGTAAGGCAACCAATCAAAATCATTAAAAGTTTTAAGTACACTTGTGCTATCTTTTAAATAACTTGGTAGGCTACGCACTATAGGTTGTAAGCATGAATCAACCCAACGACTTAAGACCAAAAATATAGAAATATAAAAAGGTCAATTGACACAATATAGAAGTTTAGATAAACAATAAATATTTTGTAGGTATAGATATACCAGATAAAAACAGTTTAGAAATAAGATTAGATCTTTTCTTTATAATTGTGCAGAACCCCCAGTCATTATACTGGGAAAGGTAAATGTGGCGTATGGGTTTGGCCCAGAGCCACATGTGGACAGGACAGTTCCATAGATGGAACCCACACATGCATCTGGATCCTAGGATTTTGCCTCTGTCCTTAACTCTCTGCCGTGTTGTGTGGCCTATATATTGTAAACCAATATTTATCTCATCAAGTATCTCATGGATATCTGATGCCAATTTAAGTTTTATGAAAATCCATGGCATGCCAAGTATTGTATCATTTATCAAAGCAAACCATCTGCTACGCACATAACTTACCAATAAGTACATTTCCAACTGTGATTCAGTAAGTATGTTTTTGTGTGATTCTAATTTAATAACAGTTGTTCCTCATTGCATCAAATAACTTTATCTTAACTGGATTACCTGTTTAAAATAAAAAAAAAAGAAATCCACATACATTTAATAGGCTATAATAAATAAGTAGCCGTATGTACTCACGTAGGACCCCTGTCTATCAGCCAGAGCAGAGAAAGAAGACAAAGAGCGAATCTCCATAAGACTAGTCAAATCCATGCATTGCATAGAAAGTCTATTGGCCCAGATGTATGAAAGTTACTGTAGCAGTTTTCTGTCGAAGGTTACAACAAAAATAATGGTGTGCACCATATCCGTCATATTCCTAAAGCACTTGCGCCAAAAAGACACTTTTTTGGCCCACAGGAAGTTTGTCTTATGATGTGACACGTGCTGTGAGACACTTTTGAACATAAGTGTCAACTCAACTTTGTTGCAGCAGTACCTAAGACACTTTCCACAAGGACACCTTTCATACATTTCGGCCATTGAGTTGTTTTAATGCTACTGTAATGGTTCTATATAGAAACTCCCAAAAAATAACAGGCAGTAACCTGTTTATTTTTTAATAAAATATGTTTAAATATAATTCTTCTAAAACCTAATCAAGCATATTAACCACAGAATACTTATTGATGGAAATGCAGTAATATAGTTGTGTAAGCCTTTTCCTCTTTAAATTCACAAACTGCCTCTTTACAGGGTAAAATCGAGGAAAGAATTGGCTTTTTCCCTGCTAATTTCGTGCAAAAGGTTCAGAGCAATGAGACACTTTTTCGATGTACCAAAACATTCATTGGCTGCAAAGAACAAGGACAGATAACTCTTAAGGAAAATCAGGTAATTCATTATCTATGATTTATTTGTGATTTTACAATCTGGTGAGCAAATAAATATTACAAATTATGGCAAATAAAATGGAGTATGAGTTAAATACATCGTGTTAAATGCTTTAACAGCTACCTTGACAATTTAAAAAAAATATTGAGAAAAACTAAAGTGAGTAAGGGCGACATGTATGAAACGTGGCGCCGACATGCCAGTTCTATAGAGGAGTGTAGAATGCTTTACCGCATAGCATATCTTTGGCACATTTAAAAGTGCCGTACAACTGGCGTACGACTGTTTATACATCTATAGAACAGGACTCCAACATTTTTTTTACGCAAAATACACGGAAAAACATGGGGCCATCCCATTCAGGGTACATAGGAAATAGTTGGGATTTATTATTTTAATGGCCCCTTTAACTAACTTTAAAAAAGGTAAGAAGGCTGCCCTTAAAAGGTCACCCTAAATCCATAACAAAAGACCTCTAGCACCAAATCCTGATTAGGGTTAAATGATAATAAAGTATGTTTAGGGTAGAAAATTTTGCATTACAGAGGCTTTTCAATTTATCGTAGGCTTAGATACTGGTTGCAGTTTTAGCAGCGGCATATGCAGGTCCCCACCTGCTAAATACCCATTCACGATTATGCAATTATGCCATCTGCTCCTAGGATATCTTTATCCAATAATATTTATTTAATATATATTAGGCAATAACACATAGAGTGTAATGTTGCAACTTCTTAAAAGAGAAAGTCTTAATGACACTATGTCAAAACCTGCAATCCATGATACAGTCCTGGGTTCCGAGCCCCGAGTCCAGGTGTGGAATCATGCGGACGCCGGTATCTCGTGCTTTCCGGTGTCTCTCAAAGCATCTCAGAGCTGACCTGCCGACAGCTGGCTGTTGATTCGTCCGCGCACCTCTCACGCGGTCACGCGACATTTCGGGGGTCACGCCCCCTTTCTCGTGTCATTAAGACTTTCTCTTTTAAGAAGTTGCAACATTACACTCTATGTGTTATTGCCTAATATATATTTAATAAATATTATTGGATAAAGATATCCTATGAGCAGATGGCATAATTGCATAATCGTGAATGGGCATTACAGAGGCACCATACAGCAGCACACATAGGGCAACAAGTATGAAACCTGGCGCCTCGACACAATTTTTTCACATCTTTTTTTCAGTGTATAATGCGCCTCAATATATGAATGTGGTGAATGTGCACTAATAAATGGCACCTAAAGTTCAACCCACCTAGCGTACATGTTTGGCACGCTGCGATAATTTTATATAGTTTGATAATTATCATATACAGTGGGTGCGGAAAGTATTCAGACCCATTTAAATTTTTCATTTTCAGATTCTTTCTTTCTTTGCAGCCATTTGGTAACATCAAAAAAGTTAACTTTTTTGCTCATTAATGTACACTCTGCGCCCCATCTTGAAAGGAAAAAAACCCAGAAATGTAGATATTTTTGCAAGTTTATCAAACAAGAAAAATTTAAATATCACATGGTCTTAAGTATTCAGACCGTTTGCTCAGTATTGAGTAGAAGCACCCTTTTGAGCTAGAACAGCCACGAGTCTTCTTGGGAATGATGCAACAAGTTTTTCACACATCTATTTGGGGATCCTCTGCCATTCTTTCTTGCAGATCCTCTCCAATTCCCTCAGGTTGGATGGTGAACGTTGGTGGAGAGCCATTTTCAAGTCTCTCCAGAGATGCTCAATTGGGTTTAGGTCAGGGCTCTGGATGGGCCAGTCAAGAATGGTCACAAAGTTGTTCTGAAGCCACTGCTTTGTTATTTTAGCTGTGTGCTTAGGGTCATTGTCTTGTTGAAAGATGAACCCTCAGCCCAGTTTGAGGTCCAGAGCACTCTGGAAGAGGTTTTCATCCAGGATATTTCTGTGCTCGGCTGCATTCATCTTTCCTTCAGTTGCAACCAGTCGTCCTTTCCCTGCAGCTGAAAAACACCCCCATAGCATGATGCTGCCACCACCATGTTTCACTGTTGGGATTGTATTGGGCAGATGATGAGCAGTGCCTGACTTTCTCCACATGTGCCGCTTAAAATTAACACCAAAAAGTTAAATCTTTATCTCATTAAACCACAGAATCTTATTTCTCATAGTCTGGGAGTCCTTCATGTGTTGTTTTTCAAACTGTATGTGGCCTTTCATATGTCTTGCACTGAAGAGAGGCTTCTGTCGTCACACTGCCATAAAGCCCTGACTGGTGGAAGGCTGCAGTGATAGTTGACTTTCTGGAACTTTCTCCCATCTCCCTACTGCATCTCTGGAGCTCAGCCAAAGTGGTCTTGCGGTTCTTCTTTACCTCTCTCACCAAGGCTCTTCTCCCACGATTGCTTAGTTTGGCTGGACGGCTGGGTCGAGGAAGAGTTGTGGTCGTCCCAAACTTCTTCCATTTTAGGATTATGGAGGCCACTGTGCTCTTAGGAACCTTGAGTGCTGCAGAAATTCTTTTGTAACCTTGGCCAGATCTGTGCCTTGCCACAATTCTGTCTCTGAGCTCCTTGGGCAGTTCCTTAGACCTCATGATTCTCATATGATCTGATATGCACTGTGAGCTGTGATGTCTTCTATAGACAGGTGTGTGCCTTTCCTAATGAAGTTTAATCAGTTTAATTAAACACAGCTGGACTCCAATGATGGAGTAGAACCATCTCAAGGAGGATCAGAAGGAAAGGGTCCCAGGTGGAGTCAAATATGATGGTCACAGCAAAGGTCTGAATACTTATGACCATGTGATATTTCAGTTTTTCTTGTTTAATAAATTTGCAAAGCTATCTACATTTCTGTTTTTTTCTTTCAAGATTGGGGTGCAGAATGTACATTAATGAGCCACAAATGAACTATTTGGATCTTACCAAATGGCTGCAATGAAATAAAGTGTGAAAAATTTAAAGGGGTCTGAATACTTTCCATACCCACTGTATTACTTCTTTATTATTATACTGGTATAAGTTGAGAAATAAGGGATATTTTTAGCCCTAATAGCAAATCTAGCTTCATTACGACTACTCAGGCATACAACATTTAAATTGATCTGTCTGTTCAAGCACTTATGCACCTCGTTTTGCTGTCTCACATTCAGAAATATATCTAATATTATAAATGTGGTGCGACATGCCTCCAGAACACCCCCATATCTTTGGCATCCGGTGCACAGTGCGCCAAACATGTTTGTTTGATGTGCCATACATAGGAAAATTAGGCGGACTACTGACTTTTGCTGTATTTAACGCCAGAACATTAAAACAGACCCCCTCATACATGTCATCCATAGTGTGTTTGCCACTATAATATGCAAACTTACATGGTCTAAAAAGTAGGCTCAAACAGATTAAAGCAAAATTGTTTGATAACCTGTGAGCTGATTATTGCCTATTATTGTCTATTGCCAAGCTAGTATTTAGTTATTAAGCTTAATCATTGAAAATGCTATTTAGACTATACCTGAATTAAAGTTTTCTGTCTAGAATTTGGTGTAAGGGATATACTTCTATCATAGGGGATTTCTGTTTTTCTCACTTGATAAACTATAACATTTGACTGCATGTAGCTATCACTAAAGGGAGATAGATAAATGCGCTATACTATACTATAGCTAGTATTGAATTCAGTAAGAGCTTTAAGAATCTGCTCCCTTACATGCAGTTGCAGTAAAAGCTGTTCTTTGACAGGTTCTATACCACCATGTGAACCATAGCCTAATACGGCTTTTAAAAAGTGGTTAGCTAAACCTGACATCTAAAGCCTTGTATATTCCATACATTTTCACAATACAGTGGTACTTTGGTATAAGTCCGCTTTAGTATTTGTCCAACTTGGTATAAGTCCTGTCTGGACTTGAAAAATTGTGTTTGGTACACAGCATTTGCTTGGAATAAGACTCAAGGTGGCCTTGACCTGCATGGCAGCGGATGTGTAACAGAGGAACTTGGCACAACTTTTAGCTGATTATCTCAGGCAAGGACAAAGGATTTAGCAGCCTGTGAGGTGATTGCTGCTTTGGCTACATACAGAGACTCCACGCGGCTTCTATTATCACGCACTATTGGTTCTCCTATAAGTGCCATACCTCTATAGCCGCTGTCTTCCCAGAATTTTTACACCTGATTCTCTCATCTCCTACTCCGGCTTACTTGTGGAGTAGACTGCACGGTAGTCTGCTCATTTTGAGTTTGCAAAAATGGCAGCTTCATGCAGGTTGCCATTGGAGAATGTGAGTAGTTTTGTGGATGATACACGATAATCCTATCATTATTATAAGAACGGATTAATTATTTTTCCTTTACTTCCTTTGGGAAAACTTTGTTTGGTATAAGTCCAGTTTTATAGACGTCAAAGGATCTGGAATGGATTAATGACTTCTACTAAGGTACCACTGTACACACTTTAAATAACTAGCATTGACCTGTAAAAACACCATTTCTTTCCTGCCTATTTCTATCCCTTGGTATCCTTATCTTGCAGCATAAATCCATGCATTTAATCCCTTAACCCACCATGGTCAAAATAACGTGGCTGTTTCTTTTTTCCCTCCCCACCTTCCCATTGTCATAACTTTTTTATTTTTTCACCCACATGGACATATAAGGGCTTTTATTTTGCGGGACAAGATGTACTTGGAATTTTTTTTCTTCTGTGGTGTTCAGCATACGGGAAAAATGGCGGCGGCTTTCAGCTGCCATGTTAACTGATCGGGAGCCCCGAACATAGTGAGGAAGTGTTTCTCATTCGTTTAGATGCCACAGCCATCTTTGTCATGGCGTCTAATGTGGTAAACAGTGCGCTGTAATCAAAAAGTGTTAGCTGCAATTAGCAGCTGCGATCCCATTACAGAGCCCCTTACCTGCAATGGGATGTACCCATACGTCTTGGTGCGGTAACGTGTTAAACTCATAAGTAAAATTTAAGGCAAAGTTTGATATTAAATGTTAACTATGACATAAGACAGTGTGTGCTGGTAGACTGGCCCGACTGTCTCTTACTGGGAACTGTCATCTGATGTATGATTAATGATTCTGGTCTGTTATATTGCATTCTGCTGTTCTGAAGTTTTGACTTGAGTTAAAGAGTTAAGTGCTCCTGTGATATAGAAAAGATGTCCCAAATGTTTACTTAACAGGTAATTATGAAGCAGTTAAAGGGCTAACATTCTACAGCCAGTTCTGGAAAGATCTGTACTTCTGTCCAATAAGAGAAGCTGACAGGGGAGGGGCTGTAACCATACTTATAGAGACACAGTTAAGTACAAACTGACAGTTTGTTAGCTGGCTCTGTCTATGAGAGAGTGAGTCAGAGTGTCAGAGAGAGAAGATCAATAAAGCTGCAAGAAAAACACACCGTTACTCTCTCCCAGGAACTTTGCTGCTAATCAGATGTATAGCTGTGGGTGTGTATGCCGGGGACTGAAACCTATGGAAATCAAAGGGAGTTATCTGCTGACTCATCGTGGTTAGAGGAAAAGTGTTAAAGTAGAGTGAACGAAGGAAAAACCATCTGAAACCGGTGATTTGAAATTGGCCAAGGAAAAACCCGGGCCTGGTAAGCGTGCACACCAGCCAGATAGAGACGCTGAATAGGCCTGTAGATGGATTAGTGAGGGTCTTATCTAGAGTCAGGCCTTAAATGGACATTTCCGGAAATAATGTCCGCATGAGACTGAGGAACAAGTCCTACACCGGTGTTGGTAATTTAGTTTGTTGTTCTTTTTTGGGGAGATCCTTAATTGTTTAATGGTACTCTGGGAATAGCGGGTACTTTCGGAGGTTTGTAGACCCTTGAGCTACACTGCACGCGAATCCCTGAAATACGCATCCACGCTATCGTTCCAGTTACAGGGGGTTTTAATGTGGAAAATAGCGGTAAGATTTTCTGAGTACACTGATGGGTATAATATCGGTGAGTCCAGAGGATCTACTAAGGTGGCACAAGGGTCCCAGTGGGTTCATATGTGCATGTTCCTGAGGCATCTGGATAATACTTTTTTATTTACTCCAGTAAAAATATTCGTTGGTCTGAACTGGTGTTGTAATCGTTTCTCTTGTCTGTGACTTCACTGTATTCTGGAAAGCCCACCTCGGTACACAGCTTACAACTGTAAAAACCTGGATTAGGCAGTCTAAGGAAGTAGCAGATTTATCACAGAAATTCATCCTTAGACTTTTTACATTTTTTTGAAACCAACTTTTTGTTTACTTAACTTATCTTTCGCTTTCCTCTCTAAACCATATCTCCTTGCTAGGTAGGGCAGAAATTGTTTTTGACAAATTCAACTAGATAATTTCTAGGTTCAAATACTTTAGTAAATCTAATCAAATATGAATGTCCATGCCGCTATTAGGGTCTTGTAACTACTAAATAGTGCTAAAATTATAATATGGAAAAATGTGTATCAATTTGAACAGATTTTTATTTTGTCTGTAACATCACTGTACTCTTGTAAATCTGATTTACATTAAAATGCAAGCATATATTTTTTTGGCTTTAATTGGCTAAAGCTGAGTATATTATCCTAAATAATAGCATGGCAACAATATATTGCCTGTTGATATAAATCATTATAGGTGGCTGCTGTTTTTCCATTAACACATATTGTATTAAATATCACCATTGCTACTTGATGTAAATAGGTGAGAGCGTACATGTTAATTTATCACAGCATGTGCAAATGGATTATCAACATGATATCCTTTGCTTCTGAACAAAAAATTGTTTACTTTTATTGCAATTATTTATAAAGTTGAACAACTCTAATGTCACCCTCAATAATATCAAGTTAATATAGGCCAATAATATTAAGTTAGTAAATGTGACTATGAATATTCTTTAGAAATTGTAGGTTTCATTGTGATAGTCAGATTTTTCTTATGGAGATTGTCAGCTTCCGACTTAATGTATGTTTTTGGGAATTGTATTCTCCATAAAATGCTAGGGCATTTTTTCTTAGCATTCTTCTTTGTGTTATTGCTCCTACAAATGTATACATATATTTTTAACTATTTATCATTCACCTTGGCAATAGGGTGTTTTCCTATACCTTCAAATACTAATAGTACTAGATAGAGAATATCAATTTCTGTAGAGACAAACTACAATGTCAAAGAGAATGGTAACACCCATTTGCCAACTTATTTACTCCTTTTTTAGGAGTAATAACAGAGGGGCAGAAAAATTTCACATTTGAAAAAATATGATTTCAGAGTTTTATATTAGGGAGAATAAGAATTTGCCTTTATTCTGGAAATAGCACCATGAACATTGTAGTTAGAGATGGGCGAATTTCTCAAAAATTCGATTCGGTCACTTCGCTGAATTTTCAGACAAAAATAAATTCGGTCCGAATTACTTCGGCACGAATCGCGTTAAAAAGCAGCTATTTCCAGGCTGCACAGAGCCTGCAGGGTGCTGTAGAACGTTGTGCCATGCTTAAATATGCAGAGGGAGCTTGGTTTGGTCTTCATACAATGTTGTGTTTTAGTATGACACGCAGATGACTGCCACCGCTCTTAGAATCGCTTCACTATAAAATTCCCTGGGAATTTAAGAGGGCAAAACTGACCAAAAAACTTAAGCGGGAATATAGCCTAATAAAGTCATGCCAGCGAAAGCTGGAAAAAAACAAGCTGAGAGCTCAGGTGGCAACATTAGTGACAGAGTGTGGAGGTGACGGCGGCAGCCACAGCAGCATGAGGTCAGGCAGTGGCACAATAACATTCTGGAGGTGGCAAAACACGAGGAAGCCACAGAGTGGCACAATGACTGAGAGTGGAGGTCACGGCGGCAGCAGTATGAGGTCAGGCAGTGGCACAATGACATTCTGGAGGCGGCAAAACAGTATTAGGCCACAGAGTGGCACAATTACACAGTGTGGAGGTCACGGCGGCAGCAGTATGAGATCAGGCAGTGGCACAATGACATTCTGGAGGCGGCAAAACAGTATTAGGCCACAGAGTGGCACAATCACACAGTGTGGAGGTCACGGCGGCAGCAGTAAGAGGTCAGGCAGTGGCACAATGACATTCTGGAGGCGGCAAAACAGTATTAGGCCACAGAGTGGCACAATCACACAGTGTGGAGGTCACGGCGGCAGCAGCATGAGATCAGGCAGTGGCACAATGACATTCTGGAGGCGGCAAAACAGTATTAGGCCACAGAGTGGCACAATTACACAGTGTGGAGGTCACGGCGGCAGCAGTATGAGATCAGGCAGTGGCACAATGACATTCTGGAGGCGGCAAAACAGTATTAGGCCACAGAGTGGCACAATCACACAGTGTGGAGTTCACGGCGGCAGCAGTATGAGGTCAGGCAGTGGCACAATGACATTCTGGAGGCGGCAAAACAGTATTAGGCCACAGAGTGGCACAATCACACAGTGTGGAGGTCACGGCGGCAGCAGTATGAGGCCAGGCAGTGGCACAATGACATTCTGGAGGGGCAAAACAGTATTAGGCCACAGAGTGGCACAACAAACAGTGTGAGGTCCCCGGCGGCAGCAGTATGAGATCAGGCATGGCACAATGACATTTTGGGGCGGCAAAACGATTTGGCCACAGATGCACAATAACAGTGTGGACACGACAAAGGCCAGT